>MU689210.1:6820-17141 GCA_026770625.1 Nicotiana glauca | reverse complement strand
CAGGAACCGCATTTGCGACCTCCCCGCCGCATCTGCGGAACCGCCTAGGCGGTCCCTTTTCCGCAGATGTGGAAATGACAGAACCAGCAAACTTCAAACATGCAACAAACTCCGAATTCTCCGTTTAACCACCCGAATTCACCCCGAGGCCTCCGGGACCTCAACCAAAAGCACAGACATGATCTATTACCTTATTCAAACTTGCTCGAGTCATCAAATCACTATCATTAACATCAAAGTCATCAAATTTCACCAAATCAAAGCCTAAGTTCTTCAAGAACTTCCGAAATGCACTTTCGATCAAAAACCCAACCAAACGATGTCCGAATGACCTGAAAATTTGCACACATATCCAAAATCACCTAACGAAACTACAGCAACTCTCGGAATTCCATCCGATCCTCGGATCAAAATCTCATCTATCAACCGGAATTCGCCAAAATTCCAACTTCGCCAATTCAAGCCTAATTCTACACCGGACCTCCAAATTCAATTTCGATCGCACTCCCAAGTCACAAATCACCTCCCGAAGCTAACCGAACTATCGGAAATCCGCCCTCTAACTCATAAGTCAACTTTCGATTGACTTTTCCAAACTAGCCTTCCCTCAAAGAGACTAAGTGTCTCATTTTTCACCAATACTAATCCAAATCAACTCTAATACACCACATACTGATAATGAAACATGAAGAAGCATAAAATGGAAAAAATGGAGCAGTAACGCATGAGACGACGGGTCGGGTCGTCACAACTTAATAATTATGTATGGCTTCCAAACTTGATATTTGAGGCCCGGTAGCACTAAGTTATACTTAATTATTATGTGTGTCATTTTTAACATTTTTTAGAAATTTGTTAGTTTAATAAATTAAATTAAAAATTCTTGAATTGGACTTAATAATTATGTATGGCTTCCAGGCTCGATATTTGAGGCCTGGTTACACCAAGCTATACTTAATTATTATATGTGTCATTTTCAATATTTTTTAGAAATTTGTTAGTTTAATAAATTAAATTAAAAATTCTTAAATTGGACTTAATAATTATGTATGGCTTCCAGACTCAATATTTGAGGCCCGGTAGCACCAAACTATACTTAATTATTATGTATGTCATTTTCAACATTTTTTTTAGAAATTTGTTAGTTTAATAAATTAAATTAAAAATTCTTGAATTGGACTTAATAATTATGTATGGCTTCCAGGCTCGATATTTGAGGCCCGATAGCACCAAGCTATACTTAATTATTATGTGTGCCAATTTTAATATTTTTAGAATTTTGTTATCTTAATAAATTAAATAATTAATATTGGACTGAATAATTTTGTATGGGTTCCAGGCTTGATATTTGAGGCCCGGTCGCACCAAGTTATCCTTAATTATTATGCGTGTGAATTTCAGTTACCGATGGAATTTTGTTAGTTTAAAGAATTAAATTAAAAATTATTAAATTGGACTGAATAATTATGTATGGGTTCCAGGCTCGATATTTAACGCCCGGTAGCATCAAGTTATCCTTAATTATTATGCGTGTGAATTTCAGTATTTTTACAATTTTGTTAATTTAATAAATTAAATAATTAATTATTGAATTGGATTGAGTAATTATCTATGTGTTCCGGGCTCGATATTTGAGTTTATTTGACAATATATATTAATTTGTTACTTTTATAAGTTTATTTTTATAAATTAAATAATTAATTTTGTAAAGTGTTATTGGATAGAGTTTGCAGTTACTACATACTTAAACTACAGAGACTCTACACTAAAAGGCTCTCTATTCTACTAAGCTAAAAGTCTCTATATTTTACTACGCTAAAAGACTCTATATTTTACTACACTAAAAGGCTCTATATTTTACTACGCTAAAAGACTTTTTATTTTACTACGCTAAAAGGTCACTATTACATATAAAAACAACAAACATAACATACAAATATGAACAACAAACTAAATAAATAATATTTATTTATTATTTAACCAAATAAAAACATAACATTAACAATACAAATTATTTATCAAATTTTAACAATTTTTTGTCTCAAAGCTAATAAATCAATCCGGGTATAAATAAGATACAAATTTAAACACAAACATAACACAAATTAACATAGAAATATAGTCAACAATACAAATATGAATGTACTATACGAGTTTCAACAACAACAAAATTAAAATACCTCGATTTAAGTTTTTTGAAATTGATTGAAATCAAATTTTTGCACCTGAATGAACGAATCCAAAGCTTCTCTTGTGTGCGGGACTTACACTCTTTGCTTTCTAGGTGACGGATGGAGCCCAAATTTTTCTTTAAACTTTGGGGGGGATGGGGGACTAGCAGTGGACTGGGTGCTCGTTTTTTAATGGGGGGATGAGGTCTGTCGTTGTCTTGGGGAAGAAGAAGAGCTTTATTTTATTAAAGGAATTCGCAATACTATACTGTGAATTACTTAAATACAGTATAGTACTGCGAATTTTTTTAATAAAATAAAGCTGGGCCCAAAAATCAGAGTGTACTCAATTGGCAGTATTGTACTGCGAATTCCTTAAAAAAATAATTTTTTTAATAATACACAGTACTATAATGCGAATTACTTTAACGGCTAAATTTCCGTTAAAGTAATTCGCAATAAAGTACTGTGTTTTAGGTAGTTATATAATTTTTTTTTAGTAGTAGAAACGTACTTTTTGTCCAGAAAAGCATTAAAAAATTTTTGGACTCAATACATATATGACTAAATATTAAATTATATAGAGGCTTGAAGTTTAAGTCATTTATTGATGAGTAGTTCATGCATGGGCGAGTCAAATTCCTGTTAATTAATAAATAGACATTACCATTCCTCGTTATACGGAGGTAGAAATATGACATTTGTAATTGAACAACTTTTAGAAAATCATACTGTATGCTTTGGTGACATTAGCAAATATACGCTTGAAAAATGTAGCGTCTTAAGTCAAAATTAAGAAGCTTGAATTTCGAAATCTCAAATATATCGGCACTTTTTTGGGACGGAGGGAGTAATTAATTTCAAAGCGATTAGATTGATGTAAAGGCCGGCACTTCTCGGCCCTCATTCCCAAATTATGTGATGCACTTTGATTGGGCAATACACTCCTATCGCATACACGTGCGTGCAGAGTTATTAATTTTAATCAAAGTTAGTCCCATTTGGTTAGTTTGATTAAGGATGTTAGAGATAAGAGGGATTAACTCTGATGGTAAGCAACCCCCACTTCCAACCGAGAGGTTGTGAGTTCGAGTCTTCCCAAGAGCAAGGTGAGAAGTTCTTGGAGGGAAGAATGTCGGGGTCTATTTGGAAAGAGCCTCTCTACCACAGAGTAGGGTTAAGGTCTGCGTACACATTACCCTCCCCAGACCCCACTAAGTGGGATTATACTGGTTTGTTGTTGTTGTTGTTGATTAAGGATGTTTAACTTTAGCAAATTTGATGGTGTTGCGTTTTTATTAAGGAGTGTGAATGGGAAATGAAAGAGTCACCTTTTAGATTGCACCTCCATATCACCTTTCCTTTGTCTATAAATTTAGAGGCTTGGCCTCATTTTTCAAACATGAAATCAGAGATGGAAAATCTGAAATCTTCTCCCCTCTTTTCTACATTGTCGCATTATTTTCCAAATAAATATAAGTATCAAGTGTGATTTGCTCCGTTTGCTGAGTTTGCTGAAGTTCTGTGATTTGAAGTGCCGCTATCACAGAATAGTTATTCCGTTCTATCCTGTGAGGAATTAATCTGTATACCTTGGGCAACAGTGAGGGGATTAAATTCCTTAAGGATATTGTGCATTCAGTGGGCTCGAAATTATTTTATGATTTGTTTATTGAACTAATATTTGTTTGCTTCAATAATTTTCTGATTTTAAACACAGTAATACCAACAATAGTAAGGAATTTAATTTATTTTATATGTTTGTCTTAACATCTGGTTGTTGGAGCAAAAACCAAAATTAATCCGGAAAGTTTGTTTGGAATTCTTGGCACTTCAACTTACAAAGCATGGCAAAGAAAGAATTTTGTTCTGGTTCTTTTATGGTGTAGTCACGAAGGAACAGACTAATCTTGAAGGAAAAATGGATTCCGAAACGGCATGACTTGATTTACTCATGGAATGATGAACTTTTAAAGGACAGTGAGATGGTGGTTGAATACACTTCAAAACGATGAATTAAGAAGAACTGGCAATAAAATCGGGTTCTGATTTCTCTACTCTTCCGAATTTAAATTTTTATCCTACGTGATTTATGAAATCCAATTTCTTCAAATGTTAAAGTGGATATGCATTACATGATGATTTCAAAATATATTCGATTTGCATGTTGTGATGATTAGGAATAACATATTATTAAAGGTTAGTTTTGTTATTCCATTTATCAAATAAAAATGATTTGTTGATATGCAATTTGATTTGCATGCAATACGATTTTCAAGATTGTAAGATATGATTTAGGTTTACATTGATTCTTGTAAGTATTCTTGAGATCATGAATATGTGATATGTAAAGAAGAACATATATGTGTTTGGTTGGAGAAAAAGATGAAACTATTGAACTGTTTAAATACTATAATGGTTTAGTTGGAAAATTATTTGAAGAGATAAAACCCTCGTGATTTTCTATTCTTATTTTGGAGAGTAAAATCTTCTTGATTTTCTACTCCTGCTTCGAGATCAAAATCTCCGTGATTCTGTACTCGTTCGTTGAGATTAAAGTATTCGTGACTTTCTACTCAGTTGTCGGAAATTAAAGTCTAAGTGATTTTATACTCGTTTTGGAGATTAAAATCTTAGTGATTTTCTACTACTATTTATTATTCGGTTTGAAGATTAAAAACTTCATCATTTATTAAATTTGATTGTGTCACAAATTACAAGGTTTGAAGATTAATATCACGACCCGGATTTCCCACCGTCGGGGGTCGTGATGGCGCCTACTATAAGGAGCTGCTGCTGGGGCCTCGGGATGCTGCACAGTAGAAGAGGAAGCACGTGTTCTCGCCATCTGCGAAAGAACAGAGTAGAAACGGAATCGCACGACAAGAAAGAACAAAAGTGAAATTTTCCTAACTCTGTAGCCTCTGGAGGATAAATACAGACGTCTCCGTGCCGATCTCTTAGACTCTACCAAGTTTGTCCGTGAGTTGTGAGACCTATGTAACCTAGTGCTCTGATACCAACTTGTTATGACCCGGATTTCCCACCCTCGGGAGTTGTGATGGCGCCTACTAATAGGAGCTAGGCAAGCCAATTAACAACTACCTCTTTTAGCGAACCTTGACAATATTAGGAACAATAAAGTATTTAATAAATAAGCGGAAGTCTCAAATATGATTAACTGAAAGAAATGCGGAAGTTTAACAAAATCCTCTACCTAAGACTGGTGCCACAATACTCACGAACGTCTAGAGAATACTAAATACAAGGTTTGAATGAAACATAATACCGTCTGCTTCGGTACAAATGATAACAAACTGAATAAAATAGAAAGGGACTCCGGGCCTGCGGACGCCAGCAAGGCTACCTCGAATGCCCCTANAATAGAAAGGGACTCCGGGCCTGCGGACGTCAGCAAGGCTACCTCGAATGTCCCTAGACTGAAAGCTCGCTCCCAGAATGCTACTGCTACTCAAATGCTGCTCCAACACCTGGATCTGTGCAAAAAGATGCACAAAGTGTAGCATCATCACAACCGGCCCAATGTGCTGGTAAGTGCCTAGCCTAACCCCGGCGAAGTAGTGACGAGGCTAGGACCAGACCACCAGATAAACCGGTACAGTTCAAATATATACATACAGCGGAAAGAAATACAGGAAGTAAACAGTCAAAAAACAGAAGGGGGGATCATGTTATGGGGAGGCAACATTTATAATTAGGAAATCACAATATAAGATAGAAACAACCAAAGAATCTATAGCGAATCAAGAACACGAATATTCCAAATAAAACACACTGGCGTCAACCACTGTTGTGGCGTGCAACCTGGTCCTCAAATATCATTGTTGCGGCGTGCAACCCGATCTATGAATATCGCTTATCATTGTTGCGGCGTGCAACCCGACCCTCAGATATCATTTTTGCTGCGCGCAACCCGACCCGTATTGGTATTACTTATCATTGTTGCGGCGTGCAACCCGATCCATATCGTTTATCATTGTTGCGGCGTGCAACCCGATTCATATCATTTATCACTGTTGAAGCGTGCAACCCGCTCCGCCAATATTATACTTTCTCATCCAAACAGCAGTCACAAATACGGGGCAAGAAGTAAACAAACAAGGGGAGAAATTCCCGGCAAGGGAATACAACAACGCAGTTAAATCGCGGCAAGGAACAATATCAATAAACTCAGTGTCCCGACAAGGGAGAAAATCAACAACTAACAAAACGTCTCGGCAAGGGAATAACCAATAAACCATCTCTTTCTTTCGTATCTTACTTTATAATTTACTCGATCATTCGAGCCAATGCTCCAGAGAATCAAATAATCATAACATCTTTCATACGTTCTTTACAATATATAGGAATCCTCAATTAAGTATGGAAATTTCAACAAATCATGATAATCGCATTTTAAGGACTCACGGTCATGATAGGCACCAATGTATAGATACTCGTCACCATGCCTATACACTGTACTCGACAATTAGCAAGTAACAAACAAGATTCAACTCCTATTCCCTCAAGTTAAGGTTAGACCAAACACTTACCACAACTTCTATAGCTAAATCAATCCACAACGACCGCTTTCCCTTTCGAATTCAGCTCCAACTTAATCAAATCTATGAAATAACGACTTTATAATATCAATAATAGCTAAACAAATCAAACTCAATACCTAAATATAGATTTCCAACCTTTCTTCCAAAAATTCCAAAATCAACCCCGAACCACCTCTGAAACACTCTCGAGCCCTCGGGGCTCCTAACCAAACACACACACTAACCCAACAACCTCATACGAACTTAACCATGCGATTAAATTACCAAATTAACATCATAAACGAGGAATCAAACCTCAAAATCATCACTTTTTCATCAAACTTCATAAACTTTCAAATTTTCCATTTTTAAGTCGTCCGTTTTCAAGCAAACTTTATATAAAGCGCTTAAATCACATATAAGACTTGTACCGGGCGTCATAACCAAAATACGAGTCCGATACCTTAGTCTTCTGATAAAATTTCCTTTCCATTTTCCTTAATTATTTTCAGAAAATAATTTCACACAAAAATTTATTTCTCGAGCTTGGGACCTCGGAATTCGATTCGGGGCATACGCCCAAGTCCCATATTTTCCTACGGACCCTCCGGTGCCGTCAAATCACGAATCCGGGTCCGTTTACCCAAAATATTGACCAAAGTCAACTTTAATCATATTAATATCAAAATTCATCAATTTTTACACAGAATTCATATTTAAGCTTTCTGGCTACATGCCCGGACTGCGCATGCAAATCGAGGCGACTAAAAGTGAGGTTTTCAAGGCCTCGAAAGCGCGAAAAAGAGAGAAAACAGGTGATGACCCCTTTGGGTCGTCACATTCTCCACTCTAAAACAATCGTTCATCCTCGAACGGACAAAAGAAAGAAGTACCTGAGTCAAAAAATTGATGAGGATAACGGCTCCGCATATCAGACTCGGACTCCCAGGTCGATGCCTCAGGAGGCTGACCTCTCCACTGAACAAGCACTGAAGGAAAACTCTTCGACCTCAACTGTCGAACCTGTCGGTCTAGAATAGCTACTGGCTCCTTCTCATAAGACAGATCCTTGTCCAACTGGATAGTGCTGAAATCTAACACGTGGGCCGGATCGCCATGATACCTCCGATGCATGGACACATGAAATACCGGATGCACGACTGACAAGCTAGGTGGCAAGGCAAGTCTATAATCCACCTCTTCCATTCAATCAAGAGTCTCAAATGGACCAATGAACCTAGGGCTAAGCTTGCTCTTCTTCCCAAATCTCATCACGCCCTTCATAGGTGACACTCGGAGCAATACTCGCTCACCAACCATGAAAGCTACATCTCGAGCCTTACGATATGCATAACTCTTCTGCCTAGACTGAGCGGTACGAAGCCTATCCTGAATGATATTGACCTTATCCAAGGCCTCCTGAACTAAATCTGTATCTAATAACCGAGTCTCTCCCGGCTCAAACCATCCAACTGGAGACCGACATCGCCTACCATATAAAGCCTCATAAGGAGCCATCTGAATGCTGGACTGGTAGCTGTTGTTATAGGCAAACTCCGCTAAGGGAAAAAACTGATCCCACGAGCCTCCAAAATCAACGATGCAAGCTCAGAGCATATAAACTCAAAATTATTTTAGGTCATAAAAGAAAGAATAAAACGTCAAAGGAGATGATGAATGCCTAGTTGANGGGGGGGGGGGGGGGGAAGCTATGCTTACAGCTTACCGAATACTCATTCACGTTCTCCATAGCAAGACACATTCCATACCATATAAAAAAATGGAAAAGAAGAAAACCCCGCTTGAAATATTTTCAAGTGCGGGGGTATTTGGGTAAAGTGTAAGTTCTTAAACCCAAGACGATAAAAATCGGATCGAACATGTTGCTTCCGTTTGATAAGATATGCAACAAATAGTAAGGCATATTGTTTTCCGATTCATAAATCGTAAAATCCCGATATTCATATTAATACGGTTATAGAATCAGATAATGCTGAATTCTTTGAGAATATTTATACGTATAAAAAGGAATGTGAGTTGTCTAGTGAAATATCTAAGTGAAATCGGGAAGAAGCAAAGAAAAGTACGTTAAATTAGAAAATTTCAAGATGTAGTAAACGTCAAAGGATAATTACTTTCTTTGGACCAGATTTTCTGACATTCTTGTTGGAAAATGAGCCTCAAACGTTTAAAAAAATATTGTCTTCCTCGGAAGCACAATATTGAAAGATGCAGTCAATAGTGAGATAGAATCCATATTAAGTAATCATACTTGAGAATTGGTTGATCTTCCTCCAGGAAATAAACCTTTGCATTGTACATGGATTTTCATAAAGGAAATGAAATTTGATGGTACTATTGACAAATATAAAGTAAGATTAATTGTCAAATAATTTAGACAACAAGAAGGTCTTGATTATTTTGATACATACTCGCGAGGATTACATCTACTCGGGTGTTAATAGCATTAGCCGCCGTGTATGGCCTTGAAATCCATCAGGTGAACTTAAAGAAAACCTTCTTAAATGGAGATTTGGAGGAAGAAATTTACATGGAACACCCTAAAGGGTTCGTGGTTCCTGGAAAAGAAAAGAAGGTGTCTCGACTTGTTAAGTCACTTTATAGACTAAGACAAGCACCGAAACAATGACATGCGAGATTTGACCAAATAATATTATTATATGATTTCAAAAATTAATAAGTGTAAACACATGTGTTTACGTTAAGAATACTTCAAATCATATGGTCATTATTTGATTATATGTAGATGATATGTTGATGAAATATTTGAAATGCGGGGGCTTTTAGCTTATGCATGACAAAAGCCAATGTTAGACGTAATGTCTAAGTGATATAATTTTTGAACCCCATTGTTATGGTAGTTGGTAAATTCATCAACCATTTAGTCTTAATGAATACTAATTGATGAAACTACTAATTTGGAAGTTGGCCATGTGCCTTTCTCGAAAGATCATTTTCTTTATTGAAAATTTATATTGTTTAGTTCTTTTATGAAATGATATCACTTTGAAAGTTGTGACTTTTCATAGAAAGATATGTTTGTACGTTTTTGTATGGACATGATCGTTAATGAACAAATGTATTAATACGTTGATCTATAATGAGGTGAACCAACCGATGAACATGATCAAAATCTATTGTAAATTGGATTTGTTTCATGAATGAAGGTGCTATAATTTGTATATCATATAGACAAATGAATAAATAACATACAAATGCTTGAAAAGTGACGGAATGATTGCGAAATGTGTTGTATATTAAAAGGTTGTGACCACAACTGATGCCAATCATTCCAGCTATTTTTATAATATACAATTGATACATTAAATGTAGTCAACAATTTGATATGCAATTGAAAGTGAAGCTAAAAATTTTAGATGGCGTTGTGATTGTAACAAGGTAACACAATTAATTTATGGAAAATAATTTTAGATGGCGTTATGATTGTAAGACAATTAATTTATGGAAAAATGACACTTTATAGCCGTTTTTAAAATAATAGTCGAAAAATATTTATTTTTAAAAATAATTATGTGTGTATATATATATATATATATATATATATATATATATATATATATATAT
>MU689203.1:14162-73079 GCA_026770625.1 Nicotiana glauca | reverse complement strand
TATTTTTCAATTTTGTATTTACTTTATTATTTTCTGATGTATTTTATTATTTATACTTTATTTTATTATTATCATGTAATTATTATTTTTTATTTATTATTATTATTTTTCCTAGTATTTGTTCTACCTTTTTTTGACATTTTCCTAATTAATTCTCCCTTTTATCCTTGTTCATCCAATTAACCAATACTGGTATTTTACGTGAGTCAAAATTATTTTATTTTGATTTTGGAACTCTTTTACTTGGGGTAAAAATCACGTGCTCACAACAGTAACACAAACACAGCAACACAGATTCAACAACCAGCAGAACCAATAGCAAACAATAGCAGAAATCCCTGGAAAAGATTTAAAACCAACCAGGAAAATCCAGGGACTTTCAAATCAACAGAAAACCAAGACACTCAATTATATTTCTCTCTTCAGCTATGACTTTTCAATCTGAAGAAATTCAGTCTTGAACTATCCTCTTATCTCTCAATGTCTATGTTCTCTTCTTTTTTTTTTTTTTTTTATCAGAATGTCCTCCCCCTTTATCAATTTCAGGCCTCTTTTTATCCTGATTTTCAAGCATCCTCAGTGGGTATTTAGTTAGTGTCCTTCCCATTATTATCCAACTTTTTATTTTTAATTCACCACTTAAACTTAATGTTGTTATAGTAGTGCCCCATTATCTTTGTTAGCAGCCCCTAAGTTGAACCTCTACTTCTGTTAATTACCCCCTAAAAATTCCTTGTTAATATTATCCTAATCAGCTATAACCAAATCCTAGTTAAGAAATCTAACCACTAATTGACCAAGATTGAAGTTAACTTAAGTTCAATTCATATCAGACAAATATTCAAGGATTCATCATATTCAGGTCATAGTTTAAATTCGAATTCTGACTCAAATCCTTAACTATTGAAATCCTGATTCCAAACTATCATTATCAGTTCAAACAAATAAAACAGAATCGTTGAGAGATAATCAAACTCTCAGAAAATGAAAACAATCCAAGAATAGGTATGAATACCAATCGAAACCAAACACCAAAAAATCAAACCGAACAAATAAAACAAAATACAAGCCACAAAAGGGGTTTGAAGTTTATAGTTATTTCTAGGATTGACTAACAATATTTATAGGTATAGGCACTAACAATCGAACGTAATTAACAATTCAACCTAATTCATATCTTAAACCAGTTATTCACAGAAGAAAAATAAGAAGAATAGGTGAAAAATGACCGGATTAACTAAAACATAAGAGAAGCTAATCACAACTTAACACAAACAAATGAAAATACATATATATATATAAAATAAAATAAAATACACATTCAAGAAAACTTACTGATTTTTCGGATTCCAAACGACCTATTCTTGAAATCGATTTCCAGTTAGTATTATACGCCTATTTCGTCAGAAATAGGCCTATAATACTAACTAGAAACCGACTTAACCCTGACGACTTCGAAGCAGACTCGAACTGGTGAACCCTAGATCCGCCATTTAATGAGTTCGACTTGGATTTGGACCAAATTAGTTAGGGATTGGGGGCGAGGGTGGTCCGGTGGCTCAAGGGTGTGACTTTGGGCTTGGTTTGAATTGGTTCAAGTTTTGCTTGAATCTTCAAATGAAGATGCGAGACTATGGGGAATGATTCGAGCTAAACGGTTCATGGATTTGTAATGAGGGTGGTCAGGTGGTTTAGGGGTGTTAGTTTCATGGCCGGCGGCGTTGTCGCTGCCGGGTTTCAGGCGAAGGGGTGGGGTGGCGGCTCTAGGGTTTCGAGGGGTCGTTTGTTCTGTGGTTTGGAGACGAAGGGGTGGGTTTGGTTTGGGGGGACTGGGTAAGGGATTGGGTTTATATACTAGAGGGGAAAAAAGAATCATGGCCGTTCGATCAAGCGAGATCGACGGCCGAACCACGGAACTCGAAAATGTCTAACACCTTCTCCCGAGTTAACAAAATTCTTTATCCGGATTTCTGATTAGTAGACTGTAATATAGAGTCAACTTTTTCCTCGATTCGGGATTCAACCGGTGACTTGATACACCATAAATCTCTCAAGTGGCGACTCTGAATCTCTTAATAATCGAATCCCGTTTCGATTGTCCTTTAATTGAAAAAACTCCCTTGCTACCCGGGTAGCGCCAAAAGGAGGTGTGACAATCATACATATGTTGTTGGAAGTTATAAATTGGTTAGGAATGATGGTGGAATAAATTGTTAGTTAATGTTGATAGATGGATGATATAATACTATGGTTATGAGCTGAAAAGATTTATACTTACAAGGTGTTTGATAATATGTCTAAATGGCATAAGTTATGGAATTTGTTACTAATATTGGTCCTATTGAATGTTGTATTGTATATTGAAATTGCTTAAGTGTATTGGAACATTGTAGTGTCATTAAGGGGAGAATTTGAGGTATGTATGGCTAACTTTAACATTTGTAAAGTCACCTTGTTTGGAGTACGAGAAATTGGTACGTGTTATTTATGTAAACTATGTATGAATTTTGGTTTCTTCACAGGTGTTAAGGCAAAATGGCATATCTCATGAATTCTTGTGATTAATATGCCTTGAAAGTTGTTGGTTAAGTTTTACCAATATAATGGTATAAGTAATTGGCAATAAACCAAATATGATTGTGAAAGTGTTATGTGGTAAGAGCTGTGTAACAAATGATGGGAAAAAATCATAATTGATGCAATTGGAAAAACTGTAGTAATAACATATATGGCTTGTCGTGGGAAATTATCGTTGTGACATAAAATGCATATGAGTTGTTGAACATGATGGAAATGGTATTGATGGCTACGAAAATTCTTGTGAATCGTTGTGGTTGTCCTTTGAGAATTGTTGTTGTTGTTCTTTGTGAATTCTTGTTGTTGTTGTGTTGTTTGTGAATTGTGATTGTTCGGTGGGATCGGGTTGCACGCTGCAACACGAAGTAATAAGGTGTGGGTTGTGGTGATAAGGGTGGCCGAAGTAATAAGGGTGGAAAAGTGATCGAAATCACTATTGAAATGAAATTATGAAAAAGATTGTGAAATCATTGATGTGAAAATGTTGAAGGGGGAAAAGGAGAGATTGTAAACTTGTTTGGCTTGATTGTACCTTTCATGTGTATTTGATTATTGATTCTATTATTGTTTGTTATCTATGTATTGATTGATCTTACTTGGGGCAAAGTTTGTTCATACATACCATTACAATTCAAATGTACTGACGTCCCTTTTGCCGGGGGCGCTACATTCGTGTTATGATTGTAGGTGGTTCTATAGCAGGTAATTCAGCCCATCGACAGTAGTGCCTCCTCTCCATCCCATCAGTTGCATTGGTGAGCCCCACTTCCTCTTGGGGTCATATGTGGTTCATACCACCATCTTTTGAGTTTATTGTGTATTGTAATGTATAGACGAGGCCTTGTCGCCGGCAAGTATTGGTTGAGTTCCTAGTATTCATAGAGGCTCCATAGACACAATGTGGTTTTGGGTAGTAACTGTACTGTTCGGAATCGTGGTCCAAGTTGGTAAATGTTGTATGTATTTTTGCAAGTACTTGGTATCAAATGTTGGAATTGATAAAAAGTAGAAATGAACTCAAGTTGTAAGTTTATGCTTAAGTCTTAAATTGCTATTTCAAAAGAATAATATATATTGGAATCACGGGGTAATTCGTGGGATAGGAAAGACAATTCTAGGTCCGCTTGATTGGGGTCCTCCGATTGAGCGTCAGTCGTGTCCCTCAGTTTTGGGGCGTGACATTGAGCCACAACCCTAGCTAATGGGTTTAGCTACTCATGATTGAACAATAAAATAGAGAAATAGATGAAAAAAAAAAGACATAATAATTAATTACTAAAGAAAAATACAAGAATCTATCGTTAAATCTAAGCTAAGATGCCAAAAATGGCTACAAATGATGTTCTCACGAGTACAACTGCGTTTTGGTATTAACTGATGACCTAAAAATGGTAAAATGTTCTATTTATACTAGGCTGGAAAAACTGGATAAAAATACCCCTGTGGGGTGAGTGCGGGCCGCACAAAATGGTCCGCGGCTGCACTAGGCTCTTGGACTTCAAAATCTGGGCTCTCTGAACTTAGGCTCCACGGACCGTGTAGAATGGACCGTGGCCGCGGAGGTCTCTAATGCGGCCCGCACAAGTATGACCGCGGACCGCGCAACTTGAACCATGGAAAATGTTAGCTCTTTGAATCTCCCTTCCGCGGACCGCACAAAATGGTAGTGCGGCTTCACCGCGGACTGCGCAATGTGTACCGCGGCTGCGTTGCCTAAAGCCCAATTTAGCCATCTCTCTGAATCTACCTAGTGCAGACCGCGCAAAGTCGAATGCGGCCGCACTAGGCCTTTTTGCCCTCAGTTTTCCTTGCCTTTGATACTTGAGCAGGTTTCACTCCCTTTGAGTCGATCCTTGACACTTCGTTATTTTGTCGATCAAACCTGCAATCAAGCACACTTATGAGCCTTTTGTGACTATTTTGTAACAATTTATAACCAGAGCATAAGCGAGAAGGAGCATAAAACACTAAAAAATCCCTAGTTATCATCTACCCTTCCCATTCCCCTTATTGGTCATGCAAAGCGAGTTAGTCAGTGATCCCTATTGCGTGCTGCTACCCGTCCCTTCTTAATGGTCCCGGAAGGAGTTAGGACCTCTACCTATAGGTAGTTCTAGACATACCCCTAAGGTTTTAAAGGCAAAAATCTAAGGCGACAGTCAAAGAAAAGCATTTAAGACTTTCACATAAATGGAGTAATTAAAGACTCAGAGTTTCCTCCGCAAACAAGCATACATGCATCACGACTCAACCACAAATAAGGTCTTTAGTAATCATAGTCCTAAAGTAGGATTTCTAAGTGATTATGCAGAAACAAACCATTTTCAGATACATAAGTCACAACCTATTAGTTACGTTGGACCTCTTTTCAAAAACTCTTTAGAATTCAGAATCGTTGTGTGACAGAAACAACTTCAGAGAAATGCAAGTTTTGAAAATGTCCTAAGGCTTGCCTATATGCAGAACTGATATTTATGTTAGCACATAAACAAACAAGTTTCGAAATAGACCCTTTTTAACACATATAGGCAGGATATCTAATGAGATCAAAGCAATGGTTAAAGAACCATTTTCAGAAAATGTCGTCGCTTAACAAGGCCATTTTTTAGAAGTAAACTAGGCGAGATAAAATTGATCTATTGGTCTAATTGGAATTACCAGACAGAGTTGCGAGTTAGATCCCTGTAGACATGATATCTAGGCATATTATTGTTTTTTAGTCGATTTGCAGTACCATATGAAAGACTCACTAAATCAGAATTATATCCTATTGGCAAGATATCTATACTTGAGTCGATTTGAAACATGATGGCTAGAAACATGGTACCTAACATGACAAATGCAGGATTTAGGAGCATGGTATGTATTTGATGCAAGTGACATTAAAAGTGAAGTCCTTATAGGCATGATTTCTATTATGAAATTAAACGTGGAACCCTATAGGCATGATTCTACTATGCAAAAGGCAATCAGATTCAATATGAATAGAAACTCTATAGGCATGTTTTCTATTGAGTGAGGCAGGCAGATTTGGAAATAAATCCTGAGAGTACGATTTCTACCCAAGTTACCTCACAAAGTATACATCTACCAACCCCCTTTTTACTAAATACCCCAAATATCTGTTTACAAATCATTACAGGCCATAAATGAAATACAAATTAAGAAGGTATTCTATAGAGAGACTGTAATCAGGCCCAAGTTACCCAAAGCCTCGAATGGTCTTTCAAGCCTCATTTCCATAGACAAGTCAGAGTCTAGGAGCATCAAAGTTTACTAAGGGTCTCAAGGACCCCGGGAAATGCTTACACCTAGACTTATTAGCCAAGCATTGAACCAGTGCAGTGTGGAAAGCCAACCTCAGTATGCCAGAGTTCCAAGGGTTCTCAATGGGATCCCAAGGCAGTACATATACTAGAGCGGGCAGAACCTATTAACTAGGAGTAGAGTGAAAGTGCATAACACATGTTTGAAAGAAGCTTATTGGACTGAAAGGTCAATTTTGAAAGCAATTGGTAACATAGATTGTTCAAAAAGAAGTTGGATTAGTAAACAAAGTTCAAACACTTCAGGATAAGATCACACACAACCAGTGAATGAATTCAGTAATCACACAGGGGTTAAAGGGTTTGGAGATACACAGATATTGACACATGATCCCAGAAGGAGTATTAGGACTGGTATGGACATGCTCAGAGACAGTTTGACACTAGCATAATCACAAATCTAGTCATGAACATATAGATGGGAGTACGGATTTGGGATTCACAAAGTGGTAAGTACACAGTAGGTAAAAGTATGCAATTGTCCAGGCATTCTTGAATCACATAAGGGAATACATAAATTTAAAGGGAGGGAGTCATACTAGCATGCTTAGCTATAAACCTCACAACAAAACCATAAGTAAAAGCAGGCTAGAAATAAAATAAACTGAAACAAGAAGAGAAACATGTTGTTGTTGAGACTTTAAATTAAACTAGGACATACCGGTGATGACACAAGTAAGTTGAATGAAAGAACCAAGGAATATAGATAATTAGCCTTGGCTTGCAGCCGGCTAATAGTAGTAGAATGACATCGAGATTTTAAGTAGGAGAGGGGTTTTGGAAGCCAAGTGTGTGTTGTTTGTGAAAAGACTTAGAGTATTTATAGTTGAAAGTAGGTAGTAAAATAAGGTAAAAAATTATAGTAATATACTAATTTAAGTCATAATCAATCACTTTAGAGAATCAAGGAAGTACTTCCTTGAGTTAAGAGGGTCAAGGCTAAACGGAGGGGAAAGAAGAGTCAGGGCATGATAAAATAAGGAAAGGAGCTAGAGTTCATTAGGTATAAAGTAGTCAATTAGGACCAAATTCAGAAACACCTAATTAAGGAAAGTCTAAGTAACACAAAGTACCATGGTAAATAAGGCAATAAAATCAGTTACTTCAAACAGACGAGTAGAATTCTAGGCTTTAAAGGAAAATCTTCCAATTACCAAAAGTTAAGGAAAACCAGAATCAATCATGGAGAGTCACGATTCTGCATACTCAACATATAAATAGAGACGATTAAACAAAGTAGCAAACAAAAAAGGTCGATTGTATAGGCAGAAAGAAATAAGAGATGAGCAGACATAGTCATATAGAGGTGATATAAGTTGGCTAAATATTCAGCAGAACATATTTGAAGCATGGTGACCACAAGAGATTAACAAGAACCAGGTAAACAGGCTAACACACAGACGCGAAGTAAAGGAAAGTCATGCTAACACACGGAACCAAAGTGGAGAACATCATGCTAACACAAAGAAGTAGAGTAAAGAAAATCAAGCTAACACACAGAAACAAGTAAAGAAAATTAAGCTAACACACAGAAACAAGTAAAGAAAATCTTTAAGAAATTAGGGCTTTTTACAGAGTTGAGTTGAAAAGAAGTAAGAATCATAGAATCGGTCAAGATAATCAAGGGAAAGGTTTAATCATGAAGAAATCAGTTGAAACAGGTATAGAAAGAACTCCGAAAAACCCTAGTTTTGCAAAGAAAGTAAAAACAGTTTAGTGTAGGAGATCTTTTAGAAGAAAGCTTGAGAATAAGAAAATCATAGAAGAAAATAGACTTAAAGCATGAAAATAACATAGATCTGAGGGATTCAGAAGAGAGTTAGGATTTCAAAAAGAAACCCAAGTAAAAAATCAAAAGAACCTGTTGAAACTTCACCGATCGTGACATATAAGGTGTGATTTTTCCCAAAATCACACCTGAGAACCCATAAGTAATAGAAACAGAAACCCTAGGTCCAAGTCGATATGTCCTAGGATCCTTGAAGGCCTTAGAGATGATGAGCAGGATGATGAGAGACCCATTTAAGGCTTGGGTTGAAAAGGATAGTCGCCGGAGATGACCAGAGAAGGAGGGGATTGACGGGGTTTTAGTGATAGGCTTGAGAGAGGAGAAAAGATGAGAGCATTTGAAGGCGACGCCTTTGGAAAATGGCTTAGGGTTTGGGGGTCTTTAGGAATTAAAAAGGAAAGAACGAAATATGGTATTTGATCTTTTAGATCAACAGTCATGATCTGATGGTTTTTTGGGTCGGGTAGATGTGTATAGGGTCTGGGTCGGGAGATTGGGTGTGAAATTGTGCTGGGTATTGGAGTCCGATTTTGTTATAATTAAAAGCCAATTTGGCTATAATTTAAATAGTCAGTTTTTCCTTATTTAATTTATAAAAAATAATGGATAATTTCTAGAAAATAAATTAAAGTGCCAAAATGATTTAGAATACATAATTAGCATTTAAAAATACAGGATCCAATTTTATGCATATAAAACATAATTAGATCTTAAAATGGGCTAACATTGCAGTTATATACAATTTAGCTTTAAAATAACTAAATGTAATTTCAAAGATGTATAAAAATTACCTTAGCCATATTTTGGCATAAATATAGAAATCCAATAGATGAATTATCAAAACAATAATTTTGGAAATAATTATTGGAGATTTTATGGACAAAAGGGAGAAAATAAATTAATTTAAACCCTTCAAATTATGGGAAAAATAATAAAAACCTTGGGCATGCTTTTATATATATATATATATATATATATATATATATATATATATATATATATATATATATATTTATATGCTATTTTGAAGGTATTATGCATATTTAAAATATATAGAAAAAAATTGGGTATCAATAGAAGAAATCATGGAGATAAGGGAAGATCAACCAGCAACAAGGGAGATGAATGCAATTTCAATTACTAGTAGCAAAGGGAAGGAGCATGCGGCATAGCAATTATAGGGACTGGCACTTGCTTCTGAGCTAGAAGAAGTTAGCATGGGAACACAATCATTGGAACAATATTAGGTGCCAAGATATTTCCAAGTTCTAGAAGAGAGGACACGACAAAGTGCACAATGGAAGAAATAGAGCGAGTTTCATTGTTCGAAGAATTCCTAAAAAGGAAGTTTCATTTAGGAACGGGACTACACCCGGAGCTCAGGTCTGTTTTTATTCTGTTTCTTAAATTTAATGCCGATTGTTTTGCATAGTCGCATGAGGATATGATAGGTATCCCAATGGAGGTAGCAGTGCACATGCTAATCTTAGATCCCGACGTACCTCCGGTAAGACAAAAGAAACTCCCTATTGCCGAAGCCAGGAACTAATTCGTCAAAGAAGAGGTAACCCTTTTGCTCAAACAATTGGTTCGATCTGAGAGGTAAGACATCCGCATTGGCTGGCTAACATACTGGTAGTTCTTAAGATGAACAATAAATTTCCTATGTGCATTATTCATAAAGATTTTAATAAGGCATGCCCAAAGGACTCGTACCCACTGCTAAATATCGATCAAATGATTGATGCCACAGTCGGGCATGAGTTAATGAGTGTCTTCGATGCTTATTTCAGGAATAACCAAATTAATATAAAGCAGAAGATCAGGAAAAGACTTCAATTATAACGAATTTTGTTACATATTGTTATAATGTTATGCACTTCAGGTTGAAAAACGCCGGAGCCACTTATCAACGGCTCGTGAACAAGATGTTTGAAAATTATATAGGAAAAACTATGGAAGTTCAAATAGATGATATGCTCGTTAATTCTTTGAATGCAGGTGACCACCTCAAACATCTGCAAGAAACTTTTCATATCCTGAGGAAGCATAACATGAAACTTAACCCCGATAACTGTGTATTCGGGTTAGTTCGTGTAAGTTTCTAGGGTTTCTGATCTCGCAAAGAGGAATTGAGGTAAGCCCCGACAAAATCAAGTCCATAGAGGACATCCCGGATCAACTATCGAGCGTAAAAGAATTCCAAAGGCTCACGAGAAGGTTGGCAACTCTGAGCAGGTTTATTCCCAGTCGTCGAAAAAATGTCATCGTTTCTTCGCTTTGCTCAAAAACAAAAATGATTTCGAATAGACACCAGAGTCCCAACAAGATTTGAGGGATTTGAAGAGGTACTTATCAAGCCCTCCACTTCTCTCAAAACCAAAAGAATGCGAAACATTGTTGGTCTATCTCGCAGTCCCGGAAGTTGCGGTAAGTGCGGTTTTAGCCCGGGAGGAAAAAGGTACACAAATCTCCCATTTATTATGTTAGAAAAATTCTAATGGGAAAAGAAACTCGCTGCCCACATTTGGAAAAATTGGCCTTTGCTCTTGTAGTAGCCGCTCGAAACTGAGGCCCAACTTCCAATGTCACCCGATAGTTGTGGTGACTACTTTTCCTTTGCTAAACTTTCTACATAAGCCCCAAGATATCGAGCAAATTGGCCAAATGGGCCGTCGAAATTAGTGAATTGAATACAAACCAAGGACTACAATTAAGTCACAAGTATTGGCTGACTCGTGGCCGATTTCAATCCTGGACTGCTGCCACTTGCAACCAAGGAGGCAGCTACAATGTCAGGATCAACATCGGGAGTTTGGACCTTATTTATGGAATGTAAAAGTGTTCGGACTTGGAATAGTTTTAATCAAGCCTTCGGGAGAAACCTTGAGGCAAGCAATTAGAACGATCTCTTTAACTAACAATGAAGCAGAGCATGAAGCTTTGATTGCGGGACTTAAACTAGCCCGGGTATTTGATTCTGATGTCATACGACTCATAGGTAGTGGTAAATTAGGTCTATGGGATCTTTGAAACTAAATAAGAACGCATGTAATAGTACGTAATAAAGGTCTAGGCTTTGCTGGCATGATTTCGGGAGTGGTCAATTACTCATATCCCAAGAGAGGAGAATGCAAAAGAAGATGTGTTGGCAAACTTGGGATCATCAATGGAAATAAAGGGAATAGAGTCTGATGTGGTAGTACAATTGACAAACTCGATTCTGAATATAGATAGTTATTATGAGATAAATTCAACTAGTTTGGTCTGGGAATAGAGGAATAAAATAATCGATTACCTCGAGCATGAGAACTTGCTCGAAGACTATAAAGCATCACGGGCATTGCACGCCAAAGCTACACGATAGAGCTTCAAGAGAGGACAATTGTATAGAAAATCTTTCCAAGGCCCGCTGGCACGGTGCTTACATCACGAGGAAGTTCATGGAGGGATATGCGGCAACCATTCGGGCATAGATTCTGTTAGTTTGTATAAGTCCACCAACCAGTAGAGTACCTGGTCCTCTATAAGATTATGTTGAGAAAGCTAATTAAAATTGTGAGTAAATAAGGCAAGGGATTTTTACGTGAAAAAATCCCACATAAGGGGATCAAAAAACCACGACCTACACCTATAGGCTTTCAACTTCACTAACTTGTAAAAACCTATTACAAGCCACTTTGTAATGACTCCATTACAAAGATTTTACTTAACTAACTTGTAGTACTCTTACCACAAGCCACTTTATGACTCCCTATTTACAAAGACTTTTACTAACTTGTGATGCTCTCACCACAAGCCACTTTGTCACTCTACAGTTACAAAGGATTTTTCTTATGACTAAACCTAGTCACAACATAAACTCAAGGAGTTTGCGGATTTACAAGAGGATTCCTAATCAACGCTTCTAGCTAAGCAATTTAGGAGATACAATAAGTACAATAAAAAAGATACAACTCAACTAGGACAACAACATGCTAACTTTCGGAACTGGTCCGTAGTTGCGTTCAACTTTGTTCTTCAAGCTCATGAGGATTGATTTCTCTATTTTTACAAGAATCTTGAATGAAAAACTGAAACATTCAAGTAATGTTTCAATATAAACTCATGTTTATACAGCTTGATTACATCACTTGAAATGACGTGATCACTTTAGTTGGTCAAGGAATGAGTGGGATTTGGAACCAGTGCAGTGTGACAGAAATAGTACATGCAGTCACTTCATTTGCAGTTGTGTCCAATTGACTTTGTACTTCTATGAGGGAACCATAAGGGTATTAGTTCCTTATTTAGTTTCCTAGCTCCAGAAGCTGTAGCAGTTCACATTTAGCTGGAATCCGTAGATGCAGTGTAGGCCAAGTTTTTCAGGTGCCTTATCTGGTCCTTGGCATTAAGTTTGTCAGATCGTCAAAACATAAGTCAAAGACATTGAAAACCTATCAGATTCCTTGGTACTGAAGTTAGTGCGGGCAGGATATTACTGACCCCGCATGGAACATGACTCTAAATATTTCGTACAAAAATGTGATAAATCCTAGCATTACGCACCATTAATGCATTAACTGGTGGAACTATTACATTATGCCATGTCCCTGTGGCCGTTCAAGAAATGGGCAATGGACATCGTCGGACTGCTACCACCGGCTCCCGGAAAGGTAAGGTTTCTTTTAATTTTGACGTACTATTTCTCCACATGGGTGGAAGCAGGTTCTTATTACAAGATCGGAGAACGCAAAGTGGTCAATTTCTTGTGGGAAAAAGTATAATTTGTAGGTTTAAAATACCGAAAGAAATAGCATGTGACAATGGGCCGCAGTTTATCGGTGCAAAGGTTACAAAGTTCCTTGAAGATTTGAAGATAAAAAGGATCACGTCTTCACCTTACCATCTGAGTGCAAATGGTCAAGCGTAATCAATGAACAAAGTGATTATTCAAAACCTCAAGAAAAGGTTGGAAGTGGCAAAATGCAAATGGCCCGAAGAATTAATTGAAGTTCTATGGGCCTACCGTACAACGACGAAATCAAGCACAGGAGAAACTCCTTTTTTCTTGTGTATGGTGCAGAGGCCCTAATCCCGGTGGAAGTAGGACAACCTACTTTCAGGTACTTCCAGGCAAATGAAGAATCGAACATTGAAGCAATGCTGATCAACTTGGAGCTGCTTGAGGAACACAGGGACTTGGCGCGTGTAACAATAGCATCTCAAAAGTAGAGAATGGAGCATATTATAATCAAAGATCCAATCTCCATTATTTCAAAGTATGAGATTTTATTCTAAGGAAACTAACTCAAAATACCCAGGAGCTCAACATGGGAAAGCTAGGACCAACATGGGAAGGTCCCAACCAAATTTTAGCCATCAGTGGGAAAGGTTCATACGAGTTGGAAAATCATAATGGAGATAAGCTGCCTAGCAACTGGAATGTGGCATACCTCAAAAGATATTATTACTGATCAACATTATCCGAGCGAAAAGTATGTTTTTTCTCTTCATTCAGTTTTTGTCCCAATTGGGTTTTTCTGGCAAGGTTTTTAACGAGGCAGCAACAGAAAGCATACTACAAGTATAGCAGTAGTAAGACCTTTAATAGCAAGGAAAACAAACTAGCTTCCACTCGGGATCGGTTAGATAATCTTTGGCTCGATTGCAAACTCCTACTGGGAAGTTAAGTTTGCCGTTGAACAAAGGTTACCCGACCATTAACGAGAATAAACCACTAGAGGATTGTTAGATAATCCTTCACTTGATAGCATGGATTCCTAAAAGGAAGTAACGTGTGTTGCTAAAGTGAGGATTGTCTAGAAATTCATTGGTGGAATATCTAAAGGTATAAGACTTTAGGTGTTCCAGTTCTCATTCTTCTCATTCGAACACGAGGGGGTAATGATATGGGGATATGACACTAGTAATTGCCACGTCAATCGGGAATGAAAATTCAAAAAAGTAAATGTGTCATCGGGACCGGGGACTGCGTAGCCAACCCCGTACGAACAATTTCTATAAGATATCCACAAGTAATGGTAATTTTGTTTTTTAGCATAGCAAATGCTTGTATACTTTTGAAAATCGAGGGAATTAAATGAAATGAAATCATTTTATTTTTATCTTGTTTCTAGTTTGAATGATGAACTAACTTCTTCATTTGAAAGTTAAACAAGTACTTCAAATGTTAGTTCCTTAATGAACCGAAGACGTCCTCTTCAAGAGAACCATAAATATAAGAGGTCCATCTCTTATGAAAACCCTCACCTAAAAGGGTCGATTTTGGAAGAATCTATCCTTGGAATCAAAATGCCTTCAGAAGAAGATGTACCCAAAGACGTACACAAAAAAGATGCAAAAATTAAACTTGCGCAAATACTTATAGAAACCCTCATGTAAAAGGGATAATACTCGGGGACAAAATGCTTCAACGAGAAAGCATCCAAGATCACACATAGAAAAACGCAAATAGTAAAACATGCGCAGAATTCTTAAGCAAATGCAAAAGTTAAAGACTTGCATGGGTACTCAAACAAAATTAATATTCAAACCATACTTGAGCAAATAATGTCTTTATTTACAAAAAAACGTGCCAAAATGGAAAACAAGCACATGAATGGGACAAAGAAAAGCTAAACTGCAGTATCTCTAGAACCAGGAGGAAGAGAAGTGTTTGTGCCACCGAGAGAAGTAGGCGGCTCCACCGATGGCTCAACATTTTCCTCGGTTTGGACTTCAACATTGTCACCTTCCGAGTCAACTCAAGTTCTCGGGCCTTAGCACTTTCGGCATCAAAGTCAATAATACGTGATTTGGCCTCTTCTAAGGTTTTTCTCCTCATGTTGTACATGGCATAAGTTTTTTCAACAATGAGTGAAGTTGCTCGAGGCTTAAGCTCTTCTTGAGTTGAGTTATCTCAGCAGAAAGTCTTTCTTGGGAGGACCTAAGAGATCTGACGTTGTTATGATCAATAGTCTTCTTGTGCTTCTCTTCCAACTGGGCCCATTTCTCCCTCGCGGCAGTTAGCTCTTCGATTTTAGAGTTCAAGGTTGCTTCTAATTCATTCACTTTTTCAGCAGTGGCAGCCTCGCGCTCGGTTGCACCAAGAACGATATCCTAGATTTCAGCCCATTTAGCCTTAGCTTCATCGAATCTAACCCTCAACGGGCTAATTTTTTGGCTAAGGTTCACAACCTCTTGCTCGCTTTGCAGCAAACGAGCTTACAACAAAATTGCTTTAGTGGCTTTGATTTCTAATTATGAGAGGCAGAGAACGGTTTGATCCCGTTCTACCAAAAGTTGATCTCGCTTAGATGTGAGTTCCTCTTTCTCACGAATCAACCTCTAAAGGCCTTCGAAAGTACGAAATTTGGCCTACAAAACAAGAGAAACAAAACTTGGAATACATTCAGACAAAAGTAGAAGAAATTACAAAGGAACGAAAGGAACGCACCATTGCAGCATTGTGCATGGCATTATTTAAAAAACACTCCCCCGAGAGTTCTTAGATACTTTCCCAATATCTTTCCTAAGCCAGAGTCTTTAAATAGTTAGCAAGCTCCAGCGGTCAGGAAAGCAGGTTGCACCCGGTAGAGACCGAGAGGGTAACACTCCTCCTCCTCTACGGATCTTTAGAAGGGATAGCGTAATTTTCCCCCAAATTCCCATAAATTGGGGATTGGGGAGGAGGAATATCTCCTTTGTGATCAAACGCGACAGGTGGAGGTAATGTAGTAGATGCTGGTGATAGCGAATACGGGGATAAAGCTGATGGAGTTGAAATGTGCGAAGCACTTGCATCAAGTGCAGTGCTAGTGGTCGGTTGCTTGCCAACCAAATACGGTTAGGAATCGATTCCTGGCACAGTAGTTAGGACCCGATAATGGGAGTTGGCATTTTCTACCAAATCAATTTCCCCCCAGAGTGCCAAGGCGTCGTCCTCGATTGGAATAGATAACTTAGCAGATGGAGCATTCTATTGAGTTGATGATGATCGTCACCTTCTATGTAGAGAAGCCCCATCATCAATGGCTTTTCCATCATCGTCGACCACCACGGTGTCTGTGACCAACCCGGGAGAAGCTCTAGTGATTACGACTTCCAGAGACGACTCGGGGGCAATAGTTTTTGCCCTTTTATTCTTTTTCTTGGCTGAATAAGAATGCCTTATTTTGGGTTGCTTGTTCTGCGGTTGGGGACCCTGTGATCAAACATTTATGCCTGAAGCAGGCTTGGAGATACCTGTTCAAGTAAGTGCCTCCTAAAGTAGCCTCGCTGCATCAACAGGATCGGCTAAGACATCCTTCTAGGGATAGTAACAGAGCCTGCAAGTAGACCTAATTTCATGAACAAGTCAGAAGGGTTCAACCAAGTTCTTCACATTAAAAAATAAAAGCAAGGTAAGTTCAAATTACCATGGTTTTTGTCCTTCCACCCATATTTAAGGGCCAATACTTTCCACAAATGAGTTTCGGGCGTCATAACATCTAAGATCTTTTGGACCCATCGGTTCAAGCCTTCCACCGCCGGTGGGACCCATCGAGTTGCTGAAACACATGACGAATTGAAGAGTAAATACGTTCATGAAGGAATATTTAGTAAAGATGAGTATTAATTGAAAAGATCTTACGAGTGCGATTCCAAGCAGCTAGAAAGGATGAAGTCGTTGCCTAAATGATTTTATTGCTGGCAACTGTAATATACCGTTCCATCTATCCATGGTCGTTATCATCATCCATGCTGGTCAACAGAGCATGGTGGCCATGTTTACAGAGGTTTATTATCCCCCTACAGAAAATCTTGGGAGAATATAAATTCATCATATGAGCTAAGGTTAGCTCTTCTCCGGTCTCCTGTAACAGGCGCCGAAGGAAGGAAACCATCCTCTACACAAAGGGAATTACATGTGCTAGACATATTTGGTAGCAGAGATAAAACTCTACAATTACGGAATCTAGTTCTCCACTCAAAGATAACGCACCCAAAGTTACGTGTAAAAATATGTAAAACTCCCTGGGAAGGGTCACTCCCTCCGATAGATCAAGAGTAGCAATATCTAAGTCATAGCAATGACAATCTTCCTTCATATTAGGAATATTGGAAGGACGAATAGAAGAAGGATACCTACTAACAACCCATGAACGAGGGTTAGTAGTAAGGAATTTTTCGTCAAAGTCCTTTGTGGTGCTAAGAATTCTGGGGATGATCGAACCAACAGTTACATGAGCAGAATTTTTAGCTTTGTTCTTGCTCTTTGATTAACCAACACACTTTGAAGAGGAAGCCATTTGAATAGAGGAGGAAAAATGTATTGGATCGAAGAGAATTAGAGAAAGGATGGAAATCAAGGATGCAAGTTAGAAGTTCGAGAAATTATGAAGTGCTTAAGGAGAAGGATGTAGCGTATAAGTAAAATTTTGATGGCTAAATTCATAGCCATGATTACCTTGATAATCAGAAAAAGTGGTGCTAAATCATGGGATGAGACGTGTTCGGGGCATTAAATATGGAGAGACGTGCATCTAATCAACCGTCAGAGGACTGCAGAGGGACTTATAATAGTTCATGTCAAAAGATTATTTCTACCAACTTCTCGGTGACACAAAAGTAATGTCACCGAAAAGTAGGGGGACTATCTGTAGAGGGTAAAATCTGTAATGACACATGGTCATCCAAGGGAAAGACATGTGGAACCCAAGACGGGAATGGCCGAAGACCGAACATAGCTATTCTGTTTGTCACCGGAAAAGATAACGCTCATAAAGATATATTCAATGTTTTGCGCCGATAGCATTTAATAAGGAATATTCTGCAGCATTAAGGACGACAACGCATTACAGAGAATTTGGTATTTATGTTCACTTTTACATCCTCCTCAATGATCCTCATAATTGACATTAAAGGAGGGCACGATCCTAGGACCTCCTTCCCTAAACATAACTATAAATATTGAGTCATATTGTTGTTATAAAGGATATGAATTTTCGGGCTAACTTACGCTACATTCTATACAAAGTTTAATATCATTTGTGTTCTTGCTTTTGATCTCATCATTGCTGCGCCCGCAAATGTTGTTCCCCAAATCGTTATTTTTGCTATTTTATCTACATTATGAGGCTAAGTATCATATTATTCTTCAATTATTTTATTATTTTTAGATCAAATTAGTTAACTTGTCTAGAAACTATGTATAAATTCAAATATACCATTTTAGGGGTAAATAATTATATATTATTATATGTGTGTGTGTGTGTGTGTTAGTGTCTACGTATGCAATAATAGACGAACAACAAAATGTTGTTTATATATATAGAGGTTAGCTATGAAGAAAAATATAACCACTATATTATTAAGATTAGATTCGTTAAATGGTTTATGCAATAGTACAACGGTGTTATAAAGAGGCTTTGACAATAACGTCAACATGTAAATATAACGATGAATATAAGTGCGTCAACCTTCCAAGTATGTGTTTATCTCCAAACTTCAACTTTCACCAAAGAAAATTATTCAGTATTGAGATTTTTATAATTAACAAAATTTGTTTAGATTCAATGTTCGAAGAACCAAGTCCACAACACAGCTATTTAACTGTTCTAAGAACCAGCTCCTCAGGGTGAAGGACCAGCTCCTCAGATTAATAATTGAATGTCTATTGTCACGACAGAAATTTCTCTCCATCGGGATCGTGATGGCGCCTAAAGTTGAGAATGCTAGGCAAGCAACAGGTATAGTTCTAACACATTAATCATTAACCCAAACAGTAATAAATAATAATTGAAGCTAAACAGATATGAAGTGCGGAAATTTTTATAATAGTTTAGGACTCTAGTAAACGACTACCCCAATGATCTGGTGTCACAATCTACGAACGTCTAAGAATTTCTACATATACTAGTTTAAAGGAAAGTATATATGTTCTTCAGAATGAAACAAAACAGGAACTAAGATACAGGGAAGGGGACTCCAAGGTCTGCGAACGCCGACAGATCTACCTTGGGTCTCCTGTGACTGAAGGCAGCAATCCCAAACTCTAATTAGTATAGTCCAGTACCGAGATCTACACAGAAAGTGCAGAGTGCGGTATCAGTACAACCGACCTCATGTACTGATAAGTGTCGAGCTTAACCTCAGCAAAGTAGTGACGAGGCTAGGACATGACAAACAGTTTAAATCTGTGCAGTTAATAATATACTAGCAGAATAACAAGAATATAAAGGCTAAGCAAAAATGAACGGGAAAGGGCAACATGCTATGGGGATTCCAACATACAGAATCACAGTAGTGAAGGAACCTAAATAGCTAGTACACTTAAACCGATAACAACAAATAAACACAGCAAACAGAAAATGCACGGCATCACCCTTCATATTTTACTCTCAATCCTCACCATGCAATCAATAATAGAAACGTGCACGGCATCACCCTTCGTGCTTTATCGCTCTTCCTCACCATATGAATAATAGAAATGTGCACAGTATCACGTTTCATACTTTATCACTCTTCCTCACCATATGAATATTATAAAAGTGTACGGCATCACCCATCGTGCTTTATCACTCTTCCTCGCCATAAGAAACAACAGAAATAATAACAACCCGGCAAGGGCATCACAATCAAACAACTTCGTTTTGTCATTTAACTTCATGACAAAAATCTCAACTTGAGCCCATACTCAACCAATATTCAAAACCAGAAAAAAAAATAAGGCTTGTTTAACATGAGTAATAAGTAGTTTAAGCAGGAATAATACGTATAAAGAAACACAACAGTCACAAGTATAGTACTCACTCGCATGCTATTACCCGACAATAACGTATAGATACTCGTCAACACACCTATACGTCGTACTCAAATACTAAACAAGTAGAAAATAAGGCAACAACACCTTATTCCTCTAGCTAAGGTTAGCCACAACACTTACCATGATTCCACGGCCAAACTCAAGCCTCAAATACCGTTTTTCCCTTAGCTTCCTCTTCCAATCCACTCGTATCTATTGATAATTAACTTAATAACATCAATTAACGCCAACGAAATCAATTTCAATGCATAATTATAGCTTCCCAACATTTTTTCCAAAATGTCAAAAATCGACCCCGGACCCGCTTAGTCAAAACCCAAAATTCGGACCAAAACGCGATTACGCATTCACCCGTGAGCCCAGATATACAATTGATTTTGAAATCCGGCCTCAATTTGAGGTCTAAATCCTTAAAATTCAAAATCCTTAGGTTCTACCCAAAATTCCCAATTTTACCATGAAAGTCCTAGATTCTAGGTCAAATATTATTAAAAAGGTAAAAGAGTGAAAGAAATAAGTTAAAAATCACTTACTTATTATTTGGAGAAGAAGAAGTGTTTGAAAAATCGCCTCTTCCATTTTAGGGTTTGAAAAATTGAAGAATGAATAAAAAGTCCCATTTTTATAGCACTCCGAGATTTCGCTTTGCTATCCGCAGAAATTGGACCGCTAGCGCGAAGATCACTGCTATCCGCGAAATTTTGGGCGTGGTCGCTAAACTGGGGTCTTACCCAGCGCAATCCGTGAATCCCTCCACCGCGATCGCGAAATTCCACCACAGTTCCAGGTTCAGAGACCTGCAACTCTGCAACTTTTTTTCCAATACCAGGTCTTTTCTAAGGCTAGACATCCCGTAGCCTATTCGAAACGCACCCGAGTCCTCGGGGCTCCAAATCAAACATACCCACAAGTCTGAATACTTCATATGAACTTGTTCGGGCGATCAAATCGCTAAAATAATACCAAAAATAACGGATTTAAAAAAAAATCAATGAAATTCTCAAGATCAGTTAAAGTTTATATCTTCACAACTGAGGGTCCGAATCACGCCATATCAGTCCCGTTTCTCACAAAATTTCACATACATGACTTAATTACCATATTAACTCTGTACCGGACTCCAGAACCAAAATACGGGCCTGATACCAATGAGATCAAATATTTTTCAATTTCTAAAAATCCTTATATTTTCAGTTAGCAATTTTCTTCAAAAATTTATTTCTTGGGCTAGAGACCTCGGAATTCGATTTCGTGCATACGCCCAAGTCCCATATTTTTACTACGGACTATCCAGGACCATCAAATCATGAATCCGGATCCGTTTACTAAAAATATTATCCGAAGTCAACTTAAATTAATTTTAAAGGCAAAACTCAATATTTTTTTCTCAAATTTCACAAAAGGCTTTCCGGAAATGCGTCTGGACTGCGCACGCAAAGTCGCAAATCGAGAAGGAAGAAAATGTGGTTTTGACGAACTCGGAACCCCGAATTAGATCCTAAAACATGAGATGACTTTTTGGGTCATCACATTTATGCAGGGCAGTAACTTTATCTCAAAGTTACCCAGATCTGATTTTGGTGGAAGGAGGTTGCTACATGTTGTTGCCCAAGAAGATACAAATAAATCGGTAAGAGACAAGAGTCTTAAAACTTGTGGAGTCCTTGGAACCGTGGGCTTCCTATCAAACGAGAAGCTGACTATGCATAGGACTCCTAGAAGATCTTGAACTCCAGATGTTTAAATACTATCTATTTTGGACTTTCGAGATTATCTTTTTACACATCAAATGAAGAACTATATTTCGTACATTCTAGTAGAGTACCAATTGTGTTCTTCTTGAGTCAGTCTAGTAAATGTGTTTTAAGAAATTGAGATGGTAATCAAGTGGCAACCCAATTGTCTTTTTATGGTGTTACAGTAATTATAAAATAGTGTAATGATTTCATCGACATATGAACTGCCACATGCCACAAATATAAACATAAAACCAAGACCAGAAAAGGCAAGATGAAAACTTCAGCAGTATTTCATGACTTTAACGAATGTATCAGGAAGCAGTTATCGAACAGAAATCTATAATTGCATGTTTGGAAAGCCACATAGGGATTGGATTTAGATATAATTACACAGTTTGGTATGTTTGTTTGGCCAAGTAATTATTTGGTCAGTATGGAATTGAGTGTAATTGGAGCGGCGCAATTACACTCTCCAATTCTCAAGGGGAGGTAAAAATTGGTGGTAATTACACTGTGTAATTACAAGGTTATTTTTTATTTTCTTTCCTTTTTATTTTTATTTTAATTTATTTTCTTTATAACTTTTTATTTCTATTATTTTAATTTTTTAAATTAGTTTTACATTTTAATTTCTTTTAAAATTTTAAAATATATTTTTCTTTGTACATTGTTTATCTTTTATTTCTCTTTCTTTATTTCTTGTTATTTCATACAATTGCTTATATTTTATTTTTTGAAACTACACCTCTTAATATTATAATTAATAATAACAACAACAACAACAACAACAACCACCTATTATAATCCCACAAGTGGGGTCTGGGGAGGGTAATATGTACGCAGACCTTACCTCTACCCCGAGGGGCAGAGAGGCTGTTTCCAGAAGACCCTCGGCTCAAGAAAGCACAAGAGACGCATTATAGTGGAACATGTCATATAATAGGTGATGTAATTAAAGTGGAATTTTATTGTTAGATGTAGTTATAAACTTATTATGATTCCTAATCTAAAATTATAGTGAAACTTACTATTATTATGTTGGAATTTCACATATGCCATAATTTTTTTTGAATTTTGAAATTGTGCTATATTCATAGTTCTAATTTACTTGTTTTAGTAGTATTGGCTCACGTAGCATGTTGTTGATTTTTTAGTTAGAATTGATAGATCAGTATTGTCAAACATTTGAATAATGTTATGACATTATATTTATAAATATTAATTTAATTTATTAAATACGAATTTCATGATGTTCTTACAAAAACGTATATTTTTAATTTTTATACGTATCTAAACTAAATATGATTAATTTAAAATATATAAATAAATTATTTTTACAATATTAATTATAAATATATGATTATTTATTAATGTATATTCACGAAAAATATATATCTTAAATACCAAATATAATATTATTTATACTTATAAAAATTTATAGGCATATATTTATTATATTAACTTTTAAGTTTTGATAATTACTTAATTTAAAATTTAATCTAACTGTGTAATTACACTTGTGCAACCAAACAGTAAACTTGTAATTACACTATGACAAACAAACAGGTCGTCGTAATTACACAACTGTATAATTACTAGGCTGTGTATTTACTACCTTGGTAATTATACCAATTCCAATTACGAGATGACTTTGCAGACTCTAAATATAAGTTCGGTCAGGTTCTCAACATCTGATGATTAGAAGGCACACAAGATTCATATTCTAAATGATTTCCGGTGGTAGAAGTTTGCACAATCGCCGAGAGTAAAGCCAAACACAACTTTCTTAACAAAGGGACGCAGTTAATTTTAGAGAAAAATACAAGGAGATTATAGAAAAAGTGACTAACAAGTTGACTGCAGCATTGAGCTATAAAACATTTTATCACATTTTTGATTTTACAACAGAACGGGCCGATGAAATACATGTTGTCTCAAAACTTGGAGATCTCCGATGATTAATAGCTAATGATACTGAGCATCATTAATCTGATCTCTTCCCCGCGGCCTATCTATGATGAGAGGTGCAGAATTAAAAGAAATATTGGGCTATTCTTTCTGTCTTTCTTGAGCTCCTTACGTTTCAGTTGCAACGATATATGCTCATTCTCCAGCCTTTGTCTTTTAAGCTCCCTATCTTTCTTCCACCGGAATCTTTGCCGCTTAAACTGACGTTTCTCCAACTCGAGGGCTTCATCTTGGATGCCAATTGTCTTTTTATGTAGATCAACCCACTTGTCTTTTCATGCCAAACTTGGCATGGCACATGAATTCCTAACAATTTTTTGGTCAAAAAGATACTAATTGGAGAAATTTTACTACTGAGTCATATAACCAACATTACTTATATGTGTTTAATTTATTTCTTGACAAGTGGACTTATGTTTTTACTTATTTATTTTAAAACATAAGCTAAAAAAAGCGCTATTCTTTTCCTAATTAGAGGCTTAACTGGTGGGCAATTAAAAAAAAAAAGAAAAAATCTCTCAAGATCAACGATTGCTTGGTCGGTCTGCTCTTTGATAAAAAAAATTGCATGTCTATATTGTCTTTACTTCGTATTATTGAACTAGTTTATCGTCTACTCTAATTTGCAAAAAATTAATAATGCAAGCTTAGAGGATAAACTAGAAGTTGGTAAAATGGCTCGTTAAGACTTCTAAGATATAACTTTGAGTAAAAAACCTGGCTCTCATACCATTGTTGATTAACATAGTAACAAGGATATCGATTTGTGTATACCTGTCAATAGTAGCGGAAGCCTTGCAGAACTTATTTTGTTCAATTGCTCAAGTCCGAGTTAGTACACTTTTTCAAAACCAGAAAACTAGAAAATCATTAGTTTAAAAAAACAAATCTGAAAAAAATCCAAGACCACAATTTCCTCATGTGTCCTTAAAGAATTTAAACCCCTCACAGTTGCCCAAGGTTAAGGATTAATTTCTCCCATGATAGGACGAAATAACTATTATGTGATAGCGGCACTTCAAATTACAGAACTTCGGCGAACTCAAATGGCGGAGCAAATAACACAAAAATTCTTATGTTTTACTTTCAAAAATCAATGCAGAATGCACAAGATTGAGGGAGAGATTTCAGACTTTTTGGTGGTAGAAAATAAGGCTAATCCTCTCTATCTATAGCCAAAGAAGTTGAGTCCCAACAAGTTCATAGGTGCCTGTTCGTTAATAAGGCGACTATTCAGCAAAAATTACTTAAATTTCTGTTGAACAGAATATTTGATCGCGAACTCGATCGTTGGAAAATGATTCCGCAATATTTTTTTCGCGAAAAAATATTAGAAAAGAAAATATTAAATGATGAAAAAGTAAAATAAATTTGGTCCAAAAAATTATCAATCAATCATATCAATTGACCGAATTCGAAGCGGAAGTGGAAGCCGAAGTCGAAGCTGAAGGCGAGTCGAGTCGAGTCGAGTGAGCGACGATGATGGCGAGAGGAACCACTTCTTCTTAACTCTTTAAGAGCTAGAAGATGTGTTTCTCAATATAAGCACAAAGATTTTCTTTCCTTCTTCCAGTGAGGGACAAAGTGCATTAGTCAAGTGAACCAATTCAAAATTTTATTTTCCTCTATTTCTTTTTCCACCATTTTTCATTTACACCTGTTTTGTTATTACTAATAAAACCCAACAATCCCCCATATGAATGGGGAATAGCTATCCGAAATAAATAAGCATGAAAAAACTGTGTGATTTTGCAAGTAAGGATTAATCACATTTGGATAAGTAGGTTTCCCTTTGTACTTTCTGTAGTGAACTTATGTCGGATATACTCGGTCAATCGGTAGAATTGATATTTTTGAACTGTCAAACTTTGGTGTATACCTACACAACCATAAGTCACACAATCAACCCTTAACCGTCTTTGGTTCTCATTATTGTATTCTTTTCAGCCATAAACACCACCTGGTTCATACGTGCGTAGAGAATTGGCCTTACAGAATTATCCTTGAAGCGGCTTACACTTCACACTTACATAGGTGATCCCTAGACGTGTTATCACGTGGATACACTATATGATACACCCTATATCATACTTAGACACCATTAAAAAGCTCTAACACTTTATCTTTGGTACTAAACATTGTCTTCATTATGAGAATGGACCAAAATTTAACAATGTTGAACCATCACTAATGACTTTGTTTGATCTCCTTGAACCTTGACCTTGAGATCTTCAGTCTTCTAGGTAGAGTTACCGCCACAGTGACTTGTCCTCGGCCATAGTTCTATTCCCTTTGGTGACTTCTCAACCGCCTCTTTAGGTAGGCCTTTTGTAAGCGGATCCGATACATTATCTTTTGACTTTACATAGTCAATTATGATAATTCCACTAGAGAGTAATTGTCTAACGGTATTATGCCTTCGTGGAATGTGATGAGTTCTCGTTATACATAACGCTTCCAGCCCTTCCTATTGCTGCGTGATTGTCGCAATGTATGCATATAGATGCCAAAGGTTTGGGACAAAATAGAATGTCTTCTAAGAACTCCAAAGCTATTTAGATTCTTCACTTGCCTTGTCTAAATCTATAAACTCAGACTCCATTGTAGAGCGGGCGATGCATGTCTGTTTGGACGACTTCCAAGACACTGCTCCTCCACCAATGGTAAAAACATATCCATTTGTGGATTTTGATTCTGTTGATCCGGTGATCCAATTTGCATCACTATATCCCTAAATAACCACGGGATAATTATTGTAATGCAATACATAGTCTTGAGTATATTTCAAATATCCCAAAACTCGTTTCATTGCTATCCAATAAGCTTGGTCGAGATTACTTGTGTATCGACTAAGCTTACTTATTGCACAAGCTATATCAGGTCGTGTACAATGTAAAGCCCCATGAAAATTTCTACTCAAAACCCGAGAGTTCGTAGTGCTAAGTTAAGTATAAGTGTTAGACTGATCTATGCATTAAAAAGTTAAGAAATAATGTTTTCCAGAAAAGTGTGATTCTACGGTTCATTATGCGGTTGCATAATAGCTATGAGTCGTCGCAGAGTCAGGCAGTGTGATGATCAATTTTGAGGTCGACTATGCGGCCAATTATGCGATCGCATAATCAATATGCGGGCTGCATAGTTATCGCATAATCCCCTTGGAATTTTTGTAAGGGGCAGTTCTGCGGTGCATAATGTGACCGCAAAACAGGTATGCGGACTGCATTTAAGTCGCATACCCAGACAGTGGGTTCAGGTTTTGCGGCCATTTTTGCGGTCCATTCTGCGGGCTGCATGTCCATTATGCGATCGCATATGTGATCACAGATCGTGTCGGGACTCCTATTTTCTAACTTTTAAAACCAGACCCCATCCCATTAAAAATACCCCATTAGATCATTTTTCTATTATTTCACTGCATATAGAGTGAGAGAGTAAGTTCTTGAGACAGAGGGATTGATCTTCATCAAGTCCCCACTCAATGCTTGCCCCAAATCCTTGAAGATTGTCAAGTGAAATTACTAGGTCTTCACCCCAAGAGGTAAGAACTTGTATCCTTATCTATAATTTCAAAATTTCTATTTAAATAAGTGATTAACAAGTGGGTTCATGGGTGTAAGGGCTGATAATCTTGCATGCATAAAAGATAATGGGGTGTAGGGAGATTGTGAACCGAAAAGATAACAATTGTGGTATAGGATAATGAAAATCCCTCACAAAAGGGTCCTAAAATCACTGTGCACACTTAGTGCTTGGTAGTATGCTCAAATGAGCTAGAATCCTAATCATGTCTCTAATTCTTGGTTCAATTTATAATTCTTATAAAATAGATTGAAGTGCTAAGAGTCTCGGAATTTATTATAAGGGTTTAAGGAAAGCTCTATTGAGGTATGTATGGCTAAAAACCCCTCTTCTTAGAAATTGAGCTCCCATGGTATCCCCGCATGTGTTGTAAGTCCGAAATTTGATTTATGTAGTATTTGTCATTTCAAAGGATTTGGTGTTGCAAGAATATATGCAAAAGGTGTGTCTCAATGTGTTCAATATGCTATTTTTAGTAATTGGGGATATGTGAAGAATGTGAACTATATGCTAAATTGCCTAGATTTCAAGCCAAGTTTAAATTGTGATTATTATGCCGAATCATGAGAATCCCTATCTATGCTTATAACTTAAATTGCTTTTGTATGTGCCTATGATCTTAAATGGCAAGATAAATGTTGAAAATGGGAACAATGTGAAACGTGAGTTATGGAATGTGGTAATTGCTGCCTCAAGTGCCGATGAACTATTACATATGAAACCAAAGATTGAAGTGAGATGATTAACGGAAAATGGTAACGTCTCGGGGAGACGGCTATGCCGATCGGGCTGTGATCGGACGCCATGTTATACACACATGGTAGTAATGTATTGATGATTGAAACTGGAAAGTGAAAATGAAATAAGGGTAACGTCTTGGTAAGATAGCTTAGACGATCTGGCCATGATCAGACTCCGCTCAAGGAAGGGGTGGTAATGTGGATAATGATGCAACATTATGGAATTCCCCAATCTAAAATTTCATAAACTATGTGAACATCTCATTTTGTTGACGTGGTGCTTGTGTGAAGCTTTGTTGTCCTTATGATTTCTTTTTACTCTTGTGTGGTTGTTCTGTCTAACATGATGGTGTTTAGTTATACATACGAGTACTATTCCATGGTACTAATGTCCCTTTTGTCGGAGCGTTATATTTTTTAATGAATGTAGGTGGCTTCATAGCGGATAGCGACGATCGCGCGTAGCGGAGCGTCCTCCTCTCAAAGTCTTAGTATTGACTTCATGTTGTAAATATCTGTGTGAATTAAGTCTAAAAAATTTGAATTCCTTTCAATTGACTTATAAGGATGCTTAATATACTTTAACTCCACACATATTTGACATTTCGAGTTATTGCATTCAAACTTAGGCAATACTTCCAAAATTAATTATTTTTTGCAAAGTTTTAAAGTTGTCGTGGCCTAAACGTTCATGCCATAAATTATTTGACTCAAGCAAGTAAGAAGAAGTTGAAATTTTATTCATATCAATGGCAATTGCATTGAGTTTGAAAAGGCCCTTAGTAAGGTAACCTTTTCCTATATACATTTCACTCTTACTAACTACAACCTTGTCGGAAACAAAAATACACTTAAATCCATTCCTGACTAGAAGTGATGTCGACACTAAATTCTTGTCCATTTCATGAACACGGAGGACATCATTTAGAGGCACATTCTTGCCAGAAGTCATCTTCAAAGCTATCTTGCCCATTCTTTCAATTTTTGCAGTAGCGAAATTTTCCATAAAAACTATCTCGTTGGGTCCAGTGGGAGCATAAGAAGTAAATGGCTCCTTGTTAGCACAAACATGACAAGTTGCCCCCAAATCAATCCACCATTCTCAAGGATTTCCGACTAGGTTGCATTCCGAAAGCATGGCACATAAATCGTCTATTTCATCATTCTTCTCAATCATGTTTGCTTGACTTTTGTTCGTGTCCTTCTTTGGTGCACGACATTCAGCAACCTTGTGTCCAACGTTTCCACAGTTGTGGAAATTACCTTTGAACTTCTTTTTTCTTGGGTAATTCTTTGGTCCAGATGGCTTCTTTCTCTTTTTACTCGTTGAAGCTTCCTCAACAATAGTTGCACCCATTATTGTTGAATTTCCACGAGACTTCTTTTCTGAAGCCTTGGTATCCTCTTCAATCCTTAGGCAAATAATAAGGTCTTCCAATGTCATCTCCTCGCGCTTATATTTCAAGTAGTTTTTAAAGTCCTTCCACATCGGAAGCGTAAATGCCGCAACTTGAAACGCTTCATTTATGACCATACCTACAATCATAAATTTAGGATTAATAATATAATTAATAACTTTAATAAAAATATTGATTCGATTTATACCTTCGGAAAGCAGTGGCGGATCCAGAATTTCAAGTCAATGGGTGCTCCGACAATTAGGGACAGATGTAGTCTACCTACTACGGGTCATCTGAATCTATAACTTTTGATACAGAGTGTCGATATATATTAAATATTTATTAAAATCTCAAGAAATATTAGATCAAAAGTCATAATTTTAAGAGTATAACAAGTTAAAATCTTAAAAGTTAAGCCCAACAATAACAACAACATACCCGGTATTATCCCATACTGTAGGGTCTGGGGAGGATAATGTGTAGGCAAACTTTACCCCTACTTTGTGAGGATAGAGAAGTTGTTTCCCTATCATCATTTTTCTTGTGAGTCTGGCTCAATTGTGAACCGCAACATATGAAATGAGAGGAGAACCAGACTCCTAAAGAAGGGTTTGTCACTTTAATTTTAAAGATAAATTTATCAAAATTTTTTGTAGTACTTTAGCTGAAAATATATCTTGTGAATAATTGAATTTCAGTTAATAAATACATATAAAAAAATAAACCAAAAATTCCAAATGAAAATATTATTGCTAGCTATTCTATTTGGAGCTGTTTTAGCACCTATATGTCGATCCTTTTATGCCAATGCACTAGAAGTCTATCCAATGTCGTGGGTGCTTAATGAACAACTTATATCATATAGTATTAAATAATCAATATAACTATATGGACTCATAAGCATCTATTGGGTGCTTCAGCACCCAATCTTCTATACGTTGATTCGCCATAGTCGGAAAGGATTTTAAAATACTTTAAATACCCCCACACTTTAAAATACTTTTAATTGGATTTCCTTCTTTTTCATTTTTCATGAACGATGACTTGTAATTCTTGAACTTGAGTTATGAAAGACTTACTGGCAACCATGGAAGAAACAAAAATATGTAATCTATAGAATGCTGCTAGCTTGTGCTGTGTATCACATTTGGCAGGAAAAAAATTGGAGAACATTTCGAGGAACACAAAGGAGCTGTCAGGAGTTAATCAGAGTGATAGTTCAAGAGGTGCATTGTCCAGGAAATTTAAATTTTAAGGTAGCTAGGAAATTACACGAGTTTAATTTTTATCCATAGATTGTAGCTGAGTAGTCAAGAAGGAAAGAGGGCACTAGAGATCTTTCCTGTTTTAATTTTCTTTTATCATCCCACTAGTTAAGCCTCTAATTAGGAAAAAAGCATAGACTTAAACATTACATTTTTTTAGCTTATGTCTTAAAATAAGTAAGTAGGAATATGAGTCTACTTGTCAAGAAATAAACTAGAAGATAATAATAATAATAATAATAATAATAATAATAATAATAATAATAATAATAATATTGGTTATGTGACTCAGATGGTAGTATAATGGTATTACTATTAAGTTACTAGTTTGATTTGTCTTGGATAAATGGTACCATGACATTCATTTTCTTTCATAGGCTTACATCATATTTGCTAGCACTTTAGTTTATAGCCCAATGGTAATTTCTTTTTGATATTACACTTGGAATATCCATGCTTGCTGTATTTTAAAATTTTTATACTCTTTAAATTAACCGTGGAAATTATAGTATTGAGACATTCAATTAGTTTATGAGTTTGTAGTTGGTATAAGTCGATCTCATATACGTTTGAAAAGTAAATATATGTGAAGCTATTGATAAATTACTGTTACATGCAGTTTCTTTTGGTACATTACTGATAGATGATAATACTGTTTTAAGACTTTTGTAACAAGCTAAGCAACTTGAACATGAAATAAACCATCGTCCTTGCCAATGACGACTAGTCAACTGCTGGAATCAAAATTTTATAACAACTGGGATGGTTTTATAATTTGTTGTATCACCATCATACCGGTTCTAAATCAAATCAGAATATATCAATGCATATATATGATGATTTCAAACTCCCACCGTATCATGAACAGCTAAAATGTGTGAGTGTGTGTTTTTTTTTCTTTCCGTTTCCCTTTCCGTATATGGTATTTATTTTGCGGCTCAAAAATCTCGCTTTGAGATAAAATGCTATCAAAGGCAATTTTATATATAAGGCTCAAACTCGAACCTCTAGTTAAAAATGGAGAAGTATTTGCCACTCCACCACAATCGTTGAATTATTATATTTGGTCCATATTATCTACTTAATAATAAAAAAAGTATCCTATAAAAGAGACTTTTGATAGTTTTAATTAGAAGTATTTTGGTCTAAACTATAAACTTTTTAACGTTTTATTTAATTCTTAGTCCACTATTTAAAGTGATAACGGTGATTTGAAAAAAATAATTGATTTTTTATATAAATTTTAAAAACTTAAATTATTTAAAATAAATTCAATTTATGAAAGTGCATACAGGAGGAAATACTTTAATTCAAACCATCCACCTTGTTCAATTTTAAGATAAATATCAGCTTAAAATCTGGTAAATTATCCTCACAAATTCCGTCACTCATTCCTCAAACTGGTTGATTGTCCTCTGCTTTCTTTTATTATACAATCTCCAAAACTGGTATATTGTCTGGAGTAAAGGTATAAGTCACTTGATTATTGAAGCGGAGGATTCAACTACATTAGTAGCGTAACATTTTTAATTTTTTTCCGTTTCCTCGTTCCTTCCTTATAGTAAAAAAAAAATTATTCTTTTTCTTCTTTTCCTTACCTCATTTCCTTAAACTAATAAAGTATCCTCTCTTTTATCTTTTTTCCTACCCCGACTCTCCACGCAACCAAACACCTTCTCATCTTAGTGTTTCCTTATATCACTCATTACGAACTTTATTTCTCACTTACTTGAAATCAGTGGCAAAATCACGATTTTCAATTAGAGTGTTCAAATTTAAAATAAATAAAATATTTTTGATAAAGTGTTCAATTTATATTACTATATTCTATTAAAATTTAATATTTTATTTATACATACATTATAATTTTTTGACGAAGGTTGCGTACCTTCGCCCCGTCTTGAGATAGAAATATATAGTATGTAAAAAAGAAGAGAAGTAGTATTCCATCCGTTCACTTTTACTTCGCATGTATACTAAAAGTAAATTTTTATTTTTACTTATCACTTTATGCATATCAAGAGATGCTAAACTTTTTTTTATGATATACCCACAGTATTTATTACTCATTTTAAATTATTTTCTTAAATTCAATAAAAATATATATCATAGTAAATTATGTCCTATATATTTATTATTTTTTAAGGAATGTGTAAAACTAAAAATAAATTTTGGAAGTCTGAAACGGCGCTGAATAATATTTTGGCTATGACTTTCATGGAACCCTATTGAAAGAAAGCCTTTTTACTCCCACTTATACACACTTTATTTACCTAGCAGCAGTCTCCTTCTTCCACTTTAAACATCCCAGAGACAGAGAGAAAAAAAGTAGTACAGCTGGTTATATGAGTCAAGTGCCACGTAGCACACACCCTATGGCTACCTAGTATGATGTGGCGACCATTCAGTGCTCAAAACCTAATAAATAAGGCCTCTCCGCTTGTGCTCTTAGTTCCTCTCCATCCATTCTAAAACTCTTCTTTCCTGCCCTTTTTTCTTCTCTCCATATATACTCTATCAACTTATTACTTTCTCTCAATTGTTTTGCCTTTTCCTCATTTTCCTCTTCAAAGAATCAAGAAGAAGAAACAAAGTGTCTCAAGATATATACCTAAAACAAATGCCTGTTTCAAGCAAAGAAACAACAACAATGAAGACTGCGACAACAGTAATAACAACGCTACCAGAAGAAGATAAAACAAACAAAGACTCTCAGTTTTCTCAATCTCATGACTTCCCTTTTCTCATGTCTTCCTCTTCTTATCCTATCACCCTTAAGGTAAACTAACACTTTAATTACATATATAGCCACAATGATATAATCTTTCTTCATTTTCTCTATATTCTTTGGAAAACAACACAATAATAACTTAAGGTTTTGAAGTTAACCGCAGTTTAATCCCCCTTGATCACAATCATTTTCTTCAAAAATCTTTGAATTATTTTGTGTGGCTCTATAGAATATCAAAAGGACGTAAAATCTAGTGGCAGAGTCAAATAGTAGGAGACTGAAGTGGAGAAAAGTAATAACTCATCTGACTTCAAGGAAACTTGACTTGTGTAATAAATAAAACATTAATTATGTTCTTTTCTTGTTGGGCAATTTGCAGTTCATGGACGTGAATTATAGGATAAAACTCGAGAGCAAATCAAGTGGGGGAAGCACCAACTTAAGAAAGATGTTTTCAAGTGGGCCCACATCATCTTCGATTGATATCGAGAATCCAACAGCCTCGATTCATCAAGAACGTACCATCTTGAATGGGATTACAGGAATGGTTTCACCGGGTGAAATCCTAGCCATTCTTGGACCATCAGGGAGCGGAAAATCAACCCTCCTAAATGGACTTGCAGGAAGACTCCAAGGACACGGCTACACCGGAACAATCCTCGCGAATAACCGGAAACTCAGCAAACCGGTCTTAAAACGAACCGGATTCGTCACTCAAGACGACGTCCTTTACCCGCACTTGACGGTTCGAGAAACTCTAATTTTTTGCGCGCTGCTTCGGCTCCCTAACACGCTGAACCGGAAGGACAAAATTGCTGTGACCGACTCCGTCATCACCGAGTTAGGACTCAATAAATGTGAGGACACAATAATTGGGAACAGCTTCATACGTGGGGTGTCGGGTGGTGAAAGAAAACGAGTAAGCATAGCCCATGAAATGCTAATAAACCCGAGTTTACTCATACTGGATGAACCGACGTCCGGTTTAGACGCTACAGCGGCTTACCGGTTGGTTTCGACGCTAGGGTCATTGGCGCAGAAGGGGAAGACCATAATTACGTCGGTCCACCAGCCTTCGAGCCGGGTTTTTCAAATGTTTAGCTCGGTTCTGGTTTTGTCGGAAGGGAGGTGTTTGTATTTTGGAAAAGGAAATGAAGCAATGAATTATTTCGAGTCGGTTGGATTTTCTCCATCTTTTCCCATGAATCCAGCGGATTTCCTCCTTGATCTCGCTAATGGTACGTATTTTTTTTGTCTATATATACCCTACAATATGGTACATGCATATAAAATATTTTTGTTTTAACTTTTTTGACGAAACTACTATTTCGATCACATATGTGTGTTTTGAGTTCGATTTTTGATGTTGTATCATGTAGATTTGTCATAATTTAATCTAGCGCTAATTACTAGTACTTAGCTTTTTATTTAAGTGGGGAAGAATAAAACTATAGTTTGCAGGACTTTCTTGACATTATAACGTTCTTGAAAGACAATATCCAATGACATATATAGCTAGGGGACTACAATATAAAGTGGCTTTGATTAGGTAAACTAAGGTGATTAATTAACGGTAAAGATTACTTGAAATGCAAGCTTCACTTTTGAGTGAATTTAATTAACAGAAATTTGTCTTCAGTATCTTTTGTCCGTATATAATGCGACTAGAGATTGTGTGACAACTAGAAAACTTCAACTTCCAAGGGTCATGGCTAGCTAATTGTCTTGTGAAACTTAAGAAAGATATTAAATTTTCGAAATTTAAAATCTTAAATATGTCATAGTATTTACTTTCTTACTATTTCAAAAATCTTAAATATGTCATATTTATCTTTTACTTATCCACTATTTCAAAAATATATTTTTACTTTTACTTATCCACCATTCTAAAAATAGATTTTTACTTTCACTTGTCTACTTTTTTTCGTAGATCAAGAAGAAAAAATAATTTATTTTTCCTGTTTTATCCATAGCATTAATTATTTATTCCAAAGCATTTTTTAAATTTATTAAGACTATATGTTAAATTATGTACTTTATTTTTGGGATGTATTAATAATAAAATAGTGTCCCTTAAATTGATGATAGAGAGGTACACTACTTTGTAAAAAGTGAAAGGCTCACCAGCTGTACCTGGTACGAACTACTGTGTTACATCAATGAAGGGGGGAAAACAAGTAAAACATCAATGTTCCAATTTATTACGAATTTGTATATTAGGGTAGCTAAACTGACCAAAGTCCGAAAGTAGATGTGGGTCATTTTCTCCTTTTGACTCTAGATTTTTTGCTAGTTCTTCTTTTAGTGAAGTATTCTATTTCCAAGTATGATTGTATTTAAGTGTAATATGTGACGCCTAATCTTTTTTACTCCATCCGATCCAATTTGATTTATTTTCTTTTTATTTTCGCACATATTAAGAAATTTACCTGTTAGCATCTATTAACAATAAAACTGATCATATTAACTTTAATTTATTCATTAAAAATATAACAAATACTCATAGACTCTAAAAACATAAGTTAATTTCTTCTTGATATCAACTATTGTGAACCACGTAAAAAAAATTAATAAAATGGACCGAAAAAAATATTTTTTTACCCTTTTCAATAATCATATAACGTGGAAAGCGGATAACTTTTTGTTTTAGTGGATAACATTCATCATGGGTAACGTACCAAAATTTGATCTTGATAAAGTTTAAATTGGTGGAACTTATATATTACTAGCTAGGGAAAATATCAACATTCCACGTGCCCTTCTCTTAAGATGGTCGGCTATTCTACAGTCCACTACTTTTTTTTTTCTTTTCAAATCCTTACTTTTCTTCTCAGCAAATCCTATACTATAATTTACTCTAATTAATGTCATTGGTCCTTTGCAAAGCAATGTCGACTAATTAATCTCTTCCTAATGGCATAAAAAAAGTTGTATCTTTTTGAAATAATGGGGGGTATTTGTTACTTACACGAGTGGTCTTGTTTGTTCATGCGTAAATATTACTATATAAATTGTTTTACAGGATTTAATTCAAAGAATAGAATAATGTATCTCAATCGGGAGAATAAACTTTTATTTTTTAAAGTTCTATAATTAGAATAATTAAAAAGAAGAAAAGAAGGTGTCATCGTTAGATTAGATCTATTATTAATAATTAAATACACATGGTCAGCTTTGTGTTGGAAATGCTGGGGTTCATTTCAATATGTAAATCATTTCCCAAAGTACCTGATGCTATTTGCTAATTTCCAATGTGGGGATCCATTCATCGGGCCCTTTAATTAATTTATATACTTGTAAATCTTTATTCTGATTTATAATACCCAGAAATATGGGAGAAAAAGTGGACCCCACATTTCCCTCTTTAATACTACTACTGCTACTACTATATTTGTTCTAATTTCTAGAGGAATAATGCCATTCTGGATTATGATTAATTGTTGAAGAACATATACTTTAACTAACTTTACTCTGATAGGGAGGCTACATTGAAGTATTTCCTATTTAAAATTGGGACTTTAACTTATATTGAAGAAAAGAAAGAGTTTTGTTATTTTAGAGTTGACTTTTTATATTTGAAAGATTGTGATAGTGACATGATATGGTTCATCTTGAATGTTTTTAACTCTATTATCTTGGGTTTCTGCTCTTTGTTGTGGCTGCCCTTTCTCATATTCATGATGAGTAAATTCTTAAATTCTGAGATTGACATTAATATGCCATGACTTTATCATCATGGAGTATTGAAAGTCTAATGTCTTTCGCCTCTGAGAAGTATCTCTGTCTAAATATTATGGGGTAAAAGATTTCTTGCTATGAATATACTTGGGTTTGACCTGAAATGCTCATAATTATAGAAAGCACCATTGTATCTTTTATTCTTCTAGCAAGAGATAGAAAACAAAGAGATAGTCAACATTACTTTAAGTTATATATGTGTGTGTGTGTGTGATACCAACTATATATATAGAAGCCTAATGCTTAGTAGAAGACTCCTACTGATTTGTATATTGGAGATAAAATCATTATAATGTATATAGAGAAGTCCTAGTGTTGTATACAGTTACAACTTGGTAAATACTTATTTTTCTAGAGGGTGTCAAACGAGTCTTGACTAATTGTCTCAATATCTAATAATTTTGCTTCTGCTTTTGGGGTCAGGGGTTCCATCAACTAGGGTCATACTCCACTAAAAATATTTACACTCCATTTTTCTAAAGAAAATCTATGTCCAAAGTACATGAAATTTTTTTTTAATGGATTTTGAGGGTATGACAGTGCAGGGTGTTTCCATGATTCTTGGTTTCTATCATTTTCTCAAAGAATAGTTTTTAGGGTGGGGGACATTTCAGTTGGTTAAAGGACTATAGTTTTAAGTAATATTGGCATACAAATAATAATCAGTTTAATTTTGGACGGGTTGGGCGGGTCATTTGGGCTTGGACCAAATTGTACAGCCCTATTGCACACAATTTTGACTTTCTTTTCTTTAATTTCTTTTTATTTTTATTTTTCTTATATGAGCTTGAGGCCATTACGCATATGCAACTTTAGGGGTAATAAAGAAAACATATAGTGAGCTTTATTCCTTCACTTTGGTTTGTCATTGGAGACATGTTAGAAAATATGGATTAAAGAGAAGTGTGACAACATTGCTTGCGTAGATTAGCAATCCATTCATAATATGAGACCAACTACACTAGTTGGTACACACGAGCACTTAAAAAAAATATTACCTCAAAACTCTGCCTCTAAACTTTGAAGTAATTAATTATTTATGGCTCCACATGGATCTTTCCTTAAATTAATCATATTGTTTTTGTTAATGACTCCACAAGCACCCTTTCCAACTTTAACCTATAGACATAGATATTATACTTTGAGAAATGGGAATTTTTTAAATTCCATTTTGTTGGATCCCGAATTAATTGTTGGGTGTCATCTCATATGGGATAGTAATAGAATAGCACATGCTTTGCTAGTTTGTACAACCCACATGCCTTGCATTATAGGAGTAGTAGGGTTCTTTAAAATCTTGGACGTGTAGTTTATATTTATTTGGAACAATATATTTGAGGATAAACTAAACCTAGCATCAAGATCTACAAGGATATTTATACTTGTTGGCTGAGATAGTTTCAACCCTTTTCTAATTTTAGGACCATTAAATTCTTAAATGTATGATATCTCCGTCAACTACATATAAAATACTCATATTGTTTGAGGTAGTTTGACTCGGCACGGAGTTTAAGAAAAAAGAAGAAGACTTTTGAAAGTTATGGTCTTAAAAGCTTAAGGGGTAAACAGTTTGGCGGGCCATGCATGCCATTTGAGTGGCTATAAATGCTTTTCATTAAGGGCAAAAAGAATAAAATAAAATGTTTAAAATTAAATTATTTCCAAATTTAGAAATGTGTCATTTATTTTGGAACAGACTAAAAAGGAAAGTGTTTAAAGTTATAAATTGATGGTCCAAAATGTCAAGCGATTAATGTCAATTGATTCTTCTTTTATCAACCTTAATCATTTCGCTTTATCCAGAGTTTGTTAATGTTCATTTCTAAATTGAGTTCTCAATGGTTCTAATTATCACATGACCACCTTTGCAAGTATACTGGTTCATGGTCAAAGTTTTCACCTTAGTTGATGACTTCTTTCTATATATAGATGTTATGCAATAGTAACAGAAGTCCATTATGATTTAAGTGAACCAATTAACATAGTTTAGAGTTAGTCCAATTGTAAACCATAACCTCAAATCCTTTATTTTCATGACTATATATATGTTATTCGCATTCTTTGAAAACACGGTCGCATTTGTATTGAATCCTTTAAAAATACATAATTGTTGAAGGATCTGATACATTTTATTTTTAAGGATTCGAAAAACATAAATTCTTGGTAGAGAGCAATGGTGGTGTGGGAAGTCCATAGTTACCTTAAAAGGAAATCATGAATAGTATTAGAGACAATAATGTGTTTCAATATAGTTTGAGCTACAATGATGAAATACACTTGTCACGCTTGAACCCTCATTTTTATTCAATTATTGATAGGCATCTTTGATCTATAAAGAATTTTTTCTTCTTCTTTTCTTCACCTCCTTTCTTTTATTCAACAAAGAACAATTCTTTTTCCTCAGCTGCTTTTGTACATGGGACTCTTTTGAATATTAAGACGTTTATTAAATAGCGCCACGTGTTAGTGTCCTTTGCAAATGAATAAGCTTTCAGATTCATCCCACCAAATTAAACTTTTTTTTGTTTTGTGAATAGTTATTTGGTAAAAGAAGAAGATAAGTGGAGTTGATGGTGGCCCCAAAACTTCCATCAGCAATATATATAGAGCATTATGTTCTTTTAGTGGACTTCCACCCTTTGCCACCAACATTGGACATCTTTAATTACCTCCTCTATACTAATTATTACTTGCTAGTACAACTAATTAATTAATTTCTCTTTTTTAACTTAAAATTTATTCTTTGTTTTATGTGACACAAATTATATGTTTTTTAATTTTATTTTTGAGTGCTAAGATTACTTTAATGCTTTTTTGTAGTCCTAGCTTTAAAGATACATATCTAGCTTTTTCCAATTGTTAACATTAAAGAAACTGAGATTTTAGCAAGCTCCTTTAGCTTATAATTTGGGAAAAGTATTGGGGTGGTGAGTGGTAATTTACCTTATGGATAGATGATTATATTTGACCAAAGGATGCAAAGCAACTTGATTTGACTAATTTAGTATCAAATTCTTGAATAGTATTATGTCTTTACTAGTGGTTCCCACAATAATTTGTAGTTGTACTTTACCTTTTCTTTTAAGCTTATGACCATCTTGCAACTAGCAATTCTTTATTTCATGTACTTTGAATATCTATGTTTTTAGCTTATTTTCTGTGAAGATAAGTATGATGCCATTAGCCAATTCTAAAACAAGTTCTTGTAGTTAGCTCAAGTAGAACCAAGGTTTTAGGTTTTACCTCTGATTTTACTTTAAAAGAACATTCTCTCTCTGGGGGTTTCATTCCACTTGCATAAGTTCTAGCTTAAGAATTATTGTAGCTAAAGCATGGAGATTGCTTCCTTGGGGTCGTTTGGTAGGGTGTATTAGTAATGCATGGTTAGTAATGCTAGCATTAATTATGCGGAGATTATTTCTTATTCATATTTTGGTATGGTGTATTAAAAATTAAAATGCATTGCATAACTTTTAAGAAAATTAGTTACTCCCTCCGGTTCACAATAAGTATCCAATTTGTTTTTTCATTTTGGTTCAAAATAAGTGTCTAGTTATGTAATCAAGAAAGAATTTAATTTGTTTTTATAAAATAACCGCTATGTACATATCCCTAAAAAGTTTTCTTACTCCTCACATTAAATGTTTAAGTAGGGGTAGTTTAGTCATAATAGATATTTTTGTATAGAATTTAATATTTTCTTAATGGGCGTGCTAAAAGCAAATTGGACACTTACTGTGAACCGGAAGGAGTATTTACAAAAATGCCCTCCACATTCTTTAGCTTTAAGGGAGTTTAAGGATAATTTTGCTTTAACCATGCTAATGCATGCATTAATAGCCTTGGTATTGCTAATGCCCACGGTTTGCTATGCATTAGCTATACATAGGATAATAACAACTAGGATGTATAACTAATGCTTGTATTAGTTATACATATATTGAAAAAGTGTACCAAATAAGATATTACTAATATATGCATTATTTTCTCTAAATGCACTCTACCAAACGACCTCTTACTTTTTATGGACTGATACTTGTAATTATCTTTTAATTGCGTCACTTGGAATTTTTTCATGCAATGTAATTCTCACTAAAGCTTAACTTGGAAAAATGCAGGGGTTTGCCAGTTTGATGGAGTAAGTGAGAAAGACAGGCCTAATGTAAAACAAACATTGGTATCCTCTTATAACAACTTGTTAGCTCCCAAAGTAAAAGCAGCTTGTTTGGATACAACAAGCATAGTTCCTAAAGAAATAACCTATAATTGTTCCAGTTACAAAAGGACTTGCACAAGTAGCTTCTCCAATTGGTTCAATCAATTCAGCATTCTCCTTCAAAGAGGGCTAAAAGAAAGAAGGCATGAAACCTTCAATTATTTGAGAGTTTTTCAAGTAATTGCAGCTTCTCTCTTAGCTGGTTCTATGTGGTGGCATTCTGACTACACGGATATCCAGGACAGGCTTGGCCTCCTCTTCTTCATTTCCATTTTTTGGGGTGTTTTCCCATCCTTCAACGCTGTTTTCGCATTCCCTCAAGAACGTGCCATATTCGTCAAGGAAAGGGCTTCGGGCATGTACACACTCTCCTCCTATTTCATGGCACGAATCGTTGGAGATCTTCCCATGGACCTTATCTTGCCTACATTGTTCCTCGCCATAATGTATTGGATGACAGGGCTAAAGCCCCAACTCTTGGCTTTCCTTTTGACACTACTCGTCCTGCTGAGCTATGTGATTGTTTCACAAGGCCTCGGCTTAGCCCTTGGCGCCTTGATCATGGATGCTAAACAAGCTTCAACTGTGGTCACTGTCACGATGCTAGCATTCGTTCTAACAGGAGGGTTCTACGTGCATAAAGTGCCAGCTTGCCTAGCTTGGATTAAGTACATCTCGACCACATTTTACTGTTATCGACTACTTATTAATGTCCAGTATGGACAAGGCAAGGAAATCTCAGACATGCTAGGCTGCTCACATCAAGGAAGTGATAGAGCTACCTGCAAATTCATTGAACAAGATATCAATGGTCAAATTCATCCATCCGCGAGCCTTGGCATCCTCCTGATAATGTTCGTGGGATATCGATTAATTGCTTACCTTGCATTGAGGCGAATTCGAGCCTAAACAGAGGGAAAATTTCTGACTTTTTTAGATGATGGAAATTGATGGTTAGCTAGCTTTGTGGGGGTTGTGGGAATAGTATATACTTGTTGAGAATTGTGACTGACTCTGTTCAAATGATGAAAGCTGCAGTGGGTAAGGGAAAAATTGAAGTGTAATATAAGAGGGAAAAGTGTTGTGACTTGCACCTAAAACTGGCGAAAGGCCAGCCAGCATTCGTTGTTGTAACTTTACAAAGACGAGGAATATTTTTTTATCGCAAGAAACTATCCTTTTCTTTCATGAATAAGAACATTTCTCTATGGTTACATGAATTCACAATATTATCCACTTAACACCAAGTCGCATTCAATATTCTGAAAGGCTCAATCAACACAAACGAAAGACTTTTACAACAAATTAGGAGACAATCTATGCATACGAATTGAATGAATCAAGATTTAGTAAGGTTAGATTCCTTAATTCCCTAATAGCAGACACAACTTCTCCCAAGATTTTGTAATTAAAGTACTCTAGAGATGAAGTACGACATCAAAAAAATTTACATATTTTCATCCTTCCTGTCTCGCTTCAGTGGACAAACAAAGAAGCTATAACCAATGGAAGAATGCTATTAGCATAAAGATTACCAGGAAAGAGAGTAGGATACAACTATTTCATACACAACCGTCTGACAAAGATTAACTGATTTTTGCTACAGAATTCTGTGATATATACAACTACTATCAAAAACAGAAAAAGTGTTTTTTTTTTTTTTTATGTTTATTTTAGAAAGTTTAGGTGTTTGACCAAACTTTTAGGAAAAAATAAGTATTTGCTCGCATAACACTTTTAGATTCTTAGGCAAACATAAATTGCTGCTTAATTTTGGCAAAAATATATTTCATAGCCAAACACAACTGCTACAACACAAAAGTACTTCCAAGAGCACGTTTGACAAAAAAACATATTGTTTAAAGTTAGTAGATTTTAAAAGTATGCTCACATCATCACAAGGGCTCGATGGTTTGCTCTTAGCATAGTGTGCGCTATCCATGGGTAGGAATGCAGAAACATCAGGTCTGATGGTTATTTCGGTTCAGAAGAATGTGTCGAAGACTACTACACGGGGTGGAGGCACCAGATGACAAGCGATGTGGGAAACAGTAGGTTTGAGGTGTCTACTCCGGTGCAGAACCCTATTAATTCAGTTGACAAATTGAGCAAATCGAAGCATAATTTGGGAGACTGGATACAGGTAATTCATTCAAATACTAGTGGGAGTAAACAATCCTTGGCAGACGAGATCGATCAACATGAAAGCATGGTGAGTAAGGCGGATGAATTGAGGCACTCTAATGGGAGAATTTTAACATCACAAAAATATCAAATTTCAAGTTTAAACTTGAGTAAGTGAGTCGAAAAACCACGGGGGATCTTTAAATTGGGGAAATAGCCTTGGAAGATATCAGCTCATAGATCAAATAATAGAAATGTTTGACCCGTCATAGTTTAAGAAAAAATAATACTTTTGGAATTAGTGGGTCTTAACAAATTAAAAAGGAATCAGTATTTGTATGGTTATCAAAATTTCTCATTAAATGTAAAATTAAAAATTTAAGCTAAATAATTTTCAAATTTAGAATGGGATTATAGGTCCACTAAAACTAAAACAAAAAAAATATATTTTAGGTGAACATCCTCCTTTCTCAGTTCTAAATGGCTTCATATAGAGTCTTGGTAGAAAGAGGGAATAAATAAGATATGCTCAAGAATGGGTATAATTCTTGTCGGATTTGATACAAATAAGTAGAGGCAGATCCAGAATTTTAAGATCATGGGTGCACCACGATATTTGTCATAATATCAAATGATACTACATTTTTTGAATGTTTTATGATATATTAATAATTTTGCACATTATTCAACGAGATAAATTATAATCTTGCTAATCTAAATATGTGTTTGTCATTAGTATTATCAATTATAATTTGACAATTAATGCATAATGTTTATCTTAAAACCTGTTCAAGTTTTAACATAAAATTCAAAATAAAAAGGGAAAGTAAAATACTAATGAAAATTTAAAACTGTAAAAATTCAAATTTTGCAAATTATATAGCTAAAAGAAGAATGAAGATATTAAAAAGCTCTTAGAACATATGGCGAGTTCTTTATATGTGACTTGCTTATCCAAAAAAAAAAAGTGTATTTTATCCTAAAATTTTGAAAAAGAATATCAATAATTTGATAGAAATTCAAATATGTTTAAGTAATAATTTGGGATAAAAATACTTAAACAAATCTCATCATGGACTTAGATCCTATTGTCACATAAATTATTTATAAAAAAATCAATTTATAATGGTTCAAAATAAAACAAATCTCAATAGAAGTAATAAGTAGTTTAATCTCTAACTCCTTAAGTTGTTATTTACCGTGAAGACTTGGAGTAGGAGATGAAAAAGGAAAGAATGATAAGAAGGAAAAATAAAATAGAACTAAACCAAATACCAAGCACAAATTAAATACGTAGCATTATATTAATGTGTTCATGAGGTCTCGATCGGAGGCACCAATGTCAATTTGAGCATGGGTACCATCTACTCTATACGGCTAAACCATTGAAAATTTGTACATAAAATTTACTTTTACTTGGGTGCATGTGCCCCGCAAATTGTAATATAGATAAGTGTGGAATGAAGTCATCTAAGGTGGTATTTACTACTTTGATAACAACTCCTTTATCGTTAAAGCATGAAACCTCATATGAAATTCTCAAGAGAAGATTTATAATATGTACCAATATGGATTAAATTACCTAGGCTAGATTTTAAGAATTAAAGTGCAAAAGAATTGAATAAGACCGGAAGCTTGGTAGGAAAATCATTTGTTAGTAATGACTGAATTGAATCAAAGCCTCCTTGTGGGAATGTATTTTTACATGAAGGGATAAGTGACCACTGCACAACTAGAGNCCCCCCCCCCCCCACACACACCAAGGAAATTGGTGCTCACATCCAGTATTTCAGGAAATAGTAAAAGAAGAGTAGCGAATTCAACCTGAAGATTATCATATGCTACAAGTGGTAAAGAAACTAAATGTAACGACCCGGTCCATCGTTTTGAGTATTGTAGTTCCGTTCTTCTATTTATTGCTTATTCTATGTTCAGTTATGATTCTATAACTTGCCGGGTGGTTGGTTTTGTTCCAGAGTATTTCAAAATAAATTGGAACACTTAGTCATAAGGTTGGAATCCTAAGTTGAAAGAGTTGATCAGATGTTGACTTATGAGTAAACGACTTCGGAATGGAGTTTTGATGGTTTGGATAGTTTCGTACGGTGATTTAGGACTTAGGAATATATCCGAATTTTAATTTGGAGGTCCGTAGGTCATTTTGGCTTGAATTGGCGAAAGTTGGAAAGTTTGGAAAGTTGAGAAGTTTGACTCAGAGTTGACATTCTTATTACCAGGCTCGGATTTTGATTCCGGAAGTTAGAATAGGTCTGTTGTGTCATTTATGACTTGTGTGCAAAATTTGAGGTCAGCCAGAGTTGTTTTGATAGGTTTTCGCATCGATTGTAGAAGTTGAAAATTTATTAGTTTCAATAGGCTTGAATTGGGGTACGATTCGTGTTTTTGGTGTTGTTTGATTTGAGGCATCGACTAAGTTCGTATCGTGTTTTAGGACATGTTGGTATGTTTGGATTAGATCTTGAGGGCTTCGGCTGTGATTCAGATCATGATCAGACTCATTTTGGACTTTGTTAGATTGCTGAAGTATGTGCTTCTGGTTTCCTCTTTCGCGATTGCAAAAGGAGGACCGCGATCGTGTAGGGTTAAGTCTGGCAGGTGGGAAATTTCTCAATGCGTTCGCGAGACTACCTCTGCAATCGCGAGCCTTTGGGGAGTTGTGTTACGCAAACGCGTGAGAGGTGACGCGTTCGCGAAGAATGAAGAGGAGACCTAGGATGTCATACGCGATCTCGTGAGTCTAGCAGTGATCGCGTATGTTTGGGAAGTTAGTCATCGCATTCGCGACATTGGGAGTGTGTTCGCGTAGGAGGTTTTTTCCTTCTAAAGATTTTGTTCTTGCGATCGCGTAGTGTAACTACTAGGCAGACTATTTAAAATCGTGAATCGTGGGTTAGAGTAAAATTTCATATTTGGACTTGGGGAGCTTGGCTAGGGGAAAGTTTTGAGAGGGACTCCACTACAAATCAAGAGGTAAGCCATAATATTGAATACCCAATGATTTCTACACCTAGATTATGTGTTTTAAGGTGAAATTTGTGGATTTTGGACTAGAGATTAGAGACTCAAATTTGGGGGTTTTGAGGTGATTTGTGGTCGAAATTGGATGATTTTGCTATGGTTGGACTCGTTATTGAATGAATGTTTAGATTTTGTGCATTTTTTCGGGTTATGAGGCGTGGGATCGGATTGACTTTTTGAATTTGGTTAAAAAACTTAGCTTTATCATATAAGATCGATTCCTATAGCATGTTTTGATTATATTAAGTTGTTTATGACTAGATTCAAGTCATTCGGAGACCGATTTGCGAGGCAAGAACTTGTTGGAGAATTAATTTTCACACTTTCAGGTAAGTAACATTTCTAAACTTGGTACCGATGGGATAAATCTCTGAAATACGTATTATATGGTTGGTGTTGAGGTAACACACGTACTAGGTGACATGCGTGTGGGCGTGTACTGTAGTAATCATGACTCGGTTAATTTTGTGGTACCATGTATTTATCTAATCTTGTTTCTATCCATAAAATTTCTCTGTGTTACAATAATTGAGTTGTGATCCATTCTAGAAATCATGTTTAGGTTGTATGCTTATTATGTTTGGACCCATTGATGTCATTTCTATTATTGAGTTATTCCTATATTGAAATTATGTATTCAGTCATATTTATTCATTTGCATATCATATCTCAGTCTCTGTTATCATTTACTGTTACATCATGTTATCATTATTTGGGCTGAGTGATATGAGATATGTGAGCCCATGAGAATGGAGAGATTGATGACTGAGTTGGGGCCTGAGAGCCGTGTTGTGAGTGATATTTTGGATCGGGCTGCACGTCGCAATAGAACATATTGGCTTTATATCTATTATTATTATTATTATTATTATTATTATTATTATTATTATTATTATTATTATTATTATTATTATTATGGATCGAATTTCACGCCGCATCAGGCCTTATAAGCTTTATCTATTATGATAGGATCGTGTTGCACGCCGCATCAAACTATATTGGCTTTATATTAGCGTTTAGGAAGGATCCGTCCCTCTAGAGTTTGACATACCAGTAGTGAGCGCAGGTACCACACAATGCTGAGCGTTTATGTGTGATAAGTGAGAGTTAAGATAGTTAGATTGAGTACTCTGAGAGCATGAGTACTTGGGATTATCACTGTGATGCATTACATTTGACGTGTATATTTGACATGTAGTCATAGAGAGTGCCTTAGTTGTGACGCCTAGGCTCAATTTTTTACTCTTGTATAAGTACATTAAATTGTATAATCTTAACTTTTTTTTAACTTCTTGGAGTAGAGTGTCTTGATGAGTCCGATCCTGAGTCAGTTATGTGTCGTGTGTGTGTGAGAGGTTTTGTGTATTCTATGTATTGCATTTGATGTCTAGAACTTTCCTCGTATATTTGCAAAGCGAATTGTAGTTAGTCTTGAAAATGATATATGCGTCTCTTTGTTGAGCCAGTTATATGTTTTTAACCACCTAATTGTTATGTATCTTAGTTAACCCATTTGGGCCTGTAATCTTGTTTCTTTGGCAACCATATTACAAGCCTCACACATTTCTTTGAATTGACCTTATATTTGAATCTTTCACCTTTTATGAGCACTTAAATTTGTTATGAAATTTGTAAAAGTTAAAGTGTGGGGTGTTGGTTTGGCTTTTGAGTGAAACTATTGAAACAAGGAGAAAGGAGCACTATTTTGAAAAAGTAAAAGCCACTTGAATAGAAAAAGAAAATGAAAAAAAAGTAGTTGTATTGTGTGGAAAAAAAGTTTATTGATAGTGGTAACTTTTGATGTATTTGTGCTTAAAGAAGTGGGAGTGGATGAATATAGATGTGAAGGTGAAGTTTTGGGTTGACATACGTGGTAGGTTTTGAATGGTTAAATTGTATATATTAAAGTGCTTGGGAAGTGTAGTCACGCTTATATCCAAATATATCCTACTCATCCTTCATCTTACATTACAACCAAATAAAATACTACTTGATCCTTGACTGAATGAACTCAATTAGTAAAGTAGCAAGCTTATGGTGTGTCTTTTATGGCTCATGAATGTTACTTCTGAGAGTGAGTGAAATCTTGAGTTCCTAATTATTCTTAAACTTTATTATTTGTGGAATTACTTTCTATTGTTGTGTGAGGGCACTTGATTCACGAAGGAAAGGTAATGTCATTGACCTCTGTGTTAGAGAAAGTGGGCGGGTTGTGAAAAATGGGTAGTGTTCTTGAGTCAACTCTTGAGGCGAGGATGTTACGGTATTATGCTTAGTCTATTTGATTATTCTTGGTGTGATGAGTGAGGAGAGTTATTTAAAAAAGGCATGTCTATGTGAAGTGTAGTTTGATTGTTCGAGGACGATAAATGGTTTAAGTGTTGGGTGTTGATGGTAGGCTAGAATCCCGTATTTTAGTCGCTTATTGCTCTCTAATTCATTGCACTTTACTTGTGTTGAGCTACAATTGGGAGTTTTGCAATTATTGTGTGTTTTATGCCTTGTATGAATGATTCTGAGTTATGTAGATATTGTGGAGCTAATTTGAGCTATTTGGAGCTTTTAAATTCGAGTAGAAGCCCAAGAAATTAAGTCGGGTCACGTTCAGGGGTCGATGACCAATTCCGGATGTCAAAAATTGAAGAAACGAATTCACTCTAAGAAAAATGCACAGCCGCGCTGCATGGGGCATCGCGCCAGTACAAAATGTGCCCAGAAATGATTGTGGAAAATGTTCTGGAATTCCCCACAAGCATGCCGCATGGCGTGGCGCGGTAGAACAAAATGTTATATTGACTTCCCATTTTGGCTGAGAAAGGGTAATTTCATTCGGGGTTTATTGGGGGGTGTCTTAAATACACCAGAAGAGGAGTGGCAAGAACACAAGCACACAGATTTCATCATTTCTTCCTCACTCAAGACCCAAGATTGGATTGATTTATGTTTTCCTATGTTTTTGTTATATTTGTTAAGATCTTCTTCATGTCAATAGAGTAGTTCCTTTTAGGGTTTGATGGATTTTGTGTATTGATGATTTTTTGTGGGTTATAACTATATTTTAATGTATTTGAATCGGTTTGGAAGATTTAATTGGTCCATCTATATTCACTAGTTCTTGTAATCGAAAGAGGCATAACTTGTGATATCTTTGCATTATATTATTGATTGAGTTAATAGATTCTTCTAAGTAATCGAAAGAGGCTATTTGAATAATTGATTAAACTTAGTTTGGAGAATAATCGAAAGAGGTTTTCCTAAAGATTGATCCACTATGCATTCTTGCATATCTTCACAGTGCTTAAATTGGTTCATCTCGTGAGGTTAAGACTTAATCGAGAGAGGAGTTTTTGTTGAATGTTTGAACTAATAATAGAGTGAAGTGAGACTCACTTGAACATTGGAAGTGAATTATTTAGAGTTAGATCTCGAACAATTATCTTGCACTTATTCCGTCAAAACCTACCCTCTCCCACTGATAACTTTAATTGCTTATTCCTAGTTTCGATAGTCACTAATCAATACTTATAGATTTTAGCTTCTTAGTTAAATTTTATTATTAATCATATAAATCTCAACTGTTGATCCTCCTGGATAGAAATCAAGCTAGAAACTACAAGAATACTATTTTAATCTAATCCATGTGGAGACGATATTATACTATAGTATTTTTGATTAGCGAGCACAATTGAAGTGTATGTTTAAAGCTCGTCAAAATACGGGTGTAATGAGCCGATCGATTATTTATTGGCATTTAGTTTGAGGTCATGAGTAGCTTCATATGGTGTATTACGACTTGTGCGTATGGTCGATTTTTATCTTCAAGTTTTTCGGAATTGATTTGGAAGAATGATACTTAATATAAGAAGTTTTAAGTTGGAAGAGTTGACCAAGTTTGACTTTTGTGTATTCGACATTGGATCGGAGTTTTATGGTTTCGTTATATCCGGATGGTGATTTTGGGCATGGACGTATGTACGTAATTGCAATTCTATAAGGTTTTCGCACTATTTGACGAAAGTTGGCAATTTGAAGGTTCAAAAAGTTCATAGATTTGACTGGGAGTTGAATTTGATTTTATCGGGTTCAGATTTTTATTTCGGGAGTTGAAATTCGTTCATTATGTCATTTGGAACTTGTGTGTAAAATTTGAGGTCATTCCGAGTTGATTTGATGTGGTTCGACATGAGCTTTGGAAGTTAAAAGTTTATAACTTCATTAAATTTTATTTGAGGTATGATTCATGGTTTTGATGTTATTATATTTGAGGCCTCAAGTAGGTCCGTATTATGTATTAGAACTTTCTGGAATATTTGCACGGGGTCTCGAGGGGCTTAGGTGAGTTTCAGATGGATTTCAGACCATTTTGGGCTATGTTGGATATTGGTGGTTTCTACTGATTTTGAATGTTTCAGTTGTTCTTCGTGATCGCAAAGATAAAGCCGCAATCGCGTAGTAATTCTTGGAGTTGGGTGTTTTTATTCATTGGGAAGTGATAGGTTGAGTGTGCTCGCAAAGGTTTGAGCGGGTTGTTATCCGCATTTACACTTTTGGTTCTGCGTTTGCATAAGGAAGCTGGGGACTGGTGGAGTTATCTTCACATTCGCATGAGCCACGCCGTGTTCGCGAAGGTTGGGCACAGTTGTGCATCGCATTTGCGAGGTATGTGTCGTGAACACATCGTGTTATTTTGTAGCAGTGAGATTTTTTGCATCACGATTGCAAGGATGCAACCACGATTGCGTAGGGTACCACTAGGCAGTACATACAAGTACTCTATTTCAGACCCTGAAATCATTTTATCACATTTTGATTTATGAAGCCCGAATTTGGGCTATTTTGGAGAGGATTTTCACCACATGGATTAGGGTAAGTACTTTTGACTCGTTGTTAATTGTATTCCATCATTTCATCTTCAATTTTGGCATTTGATTAATGATTTTAAAAGAGAAATTGGGCAGGTTTTGTTTAAACATTTCTAAAGTGACTAATTGTGTTTTAAGCATCGACTCAGAGTCATATTTGAGTGAAATTAGTACAGTTGGACTTGTATTCGAATGAGTTGTTTGTATTTGTGAGTTTTGTCAAGTTCCGGGATGCAGGCTCAGGTTGACATTTTGGTTGACTTTGAGTATTCGATTAAAGATTCTATCTTTATCGCTTGGGTTTTGTTTCCTATGGCATCATTTGATATTTTTGAGTTGATTTTGGCTAGTTTCGAGTCGTTCGAAGGTTGATTTGCACAGGATGGCATTTCTAGAGTATTGTTTTGCTTGCTCAAAATTTGATCTGGCTTGATCGAGGAAAGTAACATATCTAAACTTTGATTTTAGGGTAATTATCTATGAGAACTAGAATATTTGAGATGTGTTTGGGGTGACGCACACACCAGGTGATAGGCGGGTGTTTGCGCGCACTGAGGTATTCTTAATCCGGGTAGTTCTTAGTTTATTATGTGCCAGGTATTGCTATCATGCTTCTTTGATATCATGTTTTCCCCATTTGTATGACTACATGAGTTATTATTCATGGTAGAAATCATGTCTAGGCTATCTACAATATTGTTTGGGACATGATAGGGCTATATCGCCATGTTGAGCTATTTGCCTTAGCTGTAGTCATATTGTTCAGTCACGATAACTATATATGTATGTTATATTCTCTGTGTTTGTGCGCTTTTTGATATGTTGTCTAATTTGTTATTGGTTTTCTTGTACGTGATACGAGTTTGATATGAATTTGTGGCACATTGTGATACTCTGTGTTGTATAATTGGATTATGTTTCTGTAAGATGTGAGCCATTGAGACTAGAGCAGATTGAAGACTGATGTGGGCCATAGAGCCGTGTTGTGAGTTATAGGATTGGGTTGCACGTCGCAATAGATTGATATTGGATCGGGTTGCACTCAAAACATATTGATATTGGATCAGGTAATACACCGCAACAAGTTGTTATTTGGATTGGGTTGCATGCCGCTACCTGCCATAATGGCTTTTTGATTAGTGTTTAGGCAGGATATGCCCCTCCGGTGTCTGACATGCCAGGAGTATGCGCAGGCACAATGATATACATAGACATATTCTTTGGTGAGGGGCATTGATACTAGGTACCCTTACAATGTTGAGTGATTGTGTGCATGATGAAGTAGGGCATTTGAGCCACGCACCTTGAGTGTGCTGAGAGTGAGTATGCTTGATAAAATCTCTGTGAAATTATTTACATAACATGTAATTTAACATGTAGGCATAGAGATGTATTTTCATCATGCTAGATAGTAATATGACATTTGCCGAATTGACATGTAGGCATAGAGATGTATTTTCTTCATGCTAGACGGTGTATGACAGTCGCTGACTTGACATGTATATTGACATATAGGCATAAATATGTATTTTTCTTCTGCTAATTTGTAAACGAAAAGTCTTATCTAATGTTGTAAATTGAAAAAAATACCTTTCTTTTGATAAACTCATGTTTAATTTATTTCAATGGCATGATTTGGACTTTGACTATTATACTTGAAAAGCATGTCTACTTTCCAGTAACTGTGAACGCGCTGTGTCTAATATCTTTTAAGTCATTACTTTTATGGTCTTCGTTAAATTATTATGAGTTGTTATTCGCCATTGGTGTTGGACTCTAACCATCTTCCGAGCTCGTCACTACTTTTAACCTGAGGTTAGGTTTGTTATATGTTGAGTACATGGTATCGGTTATACTCATACGACACTTCTATACCTTGCGTGTAGATCTTGGAGCTGATACTACTGTTTATGTCAGTATATGGCATTGAAGATATACCTATTTTCTTGATATAGCTGCTACTTCTTCTTGGTAGCTTTAGATTAGCAAATCTATTTTTGTATATTTCGAACAGATGATCCATTTATTTCGTACCAGCTTTGTAATTCTAATTCTTACTAGCTCATGACTTTTACTATCAATCCTTGGGTTATTATATAAAATTCAATTATTTTATTTCTTGACTCTTATCATTGTTATTGGAATTGTGTTAGTTGTTATTTATCTTACCTAGCGGGTTGGATTAGGTGCCATCACGACTAGGCAGATTTTGGGTCGTGACAAGTTTGTTTTAGAGCTCTAGGTTCATAGGTTCTACGAGTCATGAGCACGTGTCTAGTATAGTTTTGTGGATCAGTATGATGACGTCCATACCTATCTTTGAGAGGCTACAGGGCATGTACGAATATTTTTCATCTTTCTTTCCTTATCGTGTGACCTTGATTCAGCATGAAGCGTATCTCTTTGAATTCCTTCCAATCACTTGTATGTTATATTGAGCGTTCGGTACCAGCTGTGCATCAAGGGCTTATGATGTCATGGATGAGGCGCAAGATGTGTTCTCTGTGTTGTGGAATTAGGCCAGTGTAGAGGGCTTGAGTCTTAGAACACATCTTGGATTTGGTGGTTTCCATCATGTGAGTATGTTATTTTGGACTTATATGCTTTTTAATGTCCCTAGGAGTGGGATTGATGGCTTAGTTAGTGGTTGGATAGCTATATGATGTGTAGAATGTTTTGAGGAATGTGCTTATAGAGTTGGACGTGAAGAGAAGAATTTTTCTTGGTAATGTGAAAGGACTATGGGTGTTTGATTCCTGTCGGGAGGTGTGGTACAGTCTCAAGATGTGGATGCATTGGTGGATATCTCAGTTGTGTATTGCAGAATGAAGTGGATTCTTATGTCTTGTAGACGAGTTTAGACTCGGGGAGATTTGGTTATTGCATAGTGGTTGTGACAATGATAGGGCATAGGGAGATGTCAGTTTAAGGCTAAGCAGGAGGGTTATTTCCTAGGATGGGATAGTCTACGGATGTGTGATTCTTATGATGTTTCAGTGGAAAATTTTCTTCTACTAGTGGGTTATATATGTTGCAATTTGTGTTTGAATCTCTTGAATGAGTTTGTACGACTGTCATGATGATGAACATGCACTTAGGGGGTGATTTGAGGTATTTTATAATTTGTGCTATATGAGTTTCCAAAGGATTTAGTTGAATTACAATACAAGATCATGACAGTTATAGAATAAGGGTAATGTGGGTTATAGGATGTTATGTTCTATGGCTTCGAGCCAAGTGGGAGATTCTAGTACCGAAGATTAGGTTTCATGGTTCTGTGTTATATTAGTTTTGGTCTAAGGCATATAGTTCCCTCACACAAAGTTAGGCAAGAAACGTACCTCAAGAAGCTAGACCGATACTATAAAATGACTTTTTCGTGTGAAACAACTTCTGGACGACTCAAATCTGGCCACAATAGCTTAACATCATAAATAAAAATCATAGGAAATGATTCCGGATAAGAAAGCTTTGACTTGAAATAAAATAAGAAGTCAACCCAAAAAGCCAACCTCGGGCCCGTGTCTCAGAACCCGACCAAAATTACAAAAATTCAAACACCCACTTGATAACGAGTCCAATCATACAAGCATTAATCAAATCCGACTTCAAATTGCCTTTCAAATCTCCAAAGTTTGGCCTAAGAAGTTTTCACAAATTTTCCCCAAATTTTCAACTTAAATCACTAATCAAATGATGAAAATAACAATGGATTCATGAAATATGATAACATTCGGGCAAGCAACACGTACCCTAATAAATTTTTTGAAAAATCCCCGAAATATCACCTCTAACCGAGCTTCTTAGGTCCAAAAATGAGTAATGAAAATCAAACCCTCGATAATATACAATCTGCCATTCCTTTCGCCATATGCAGCGTCACTTTTGTGACTAAAAACTCGCTCCTACGAAGACTACTCATTAGCCAGTACCTCACACTTGCGAACCTTCTTCCGCTTCTGCACGACTGCAGTTGCGATGCCCAAAACGTATATGCCCTCCAGCTCGCTTGTGCATCCAAGATATTTCTCTTGCGAAGTTGCAGATGCGTGCCAACTTTCCGCATCTGCGAAGACTCCAAGCTCAGCCTTTTCTCGTACGTGCGAACATAATTCCACTTCCGCGGCAACTGCACCTGCGTAAACCAATCGGAGATGCGCAAGCTCAGTACCAACAGCTACCACAAATGTAAATATGACAAAAAATGGCCCAAAATTAATAAGGAATACACCCAATGCCCTTGAGACCCCGTTGAAACATACCAAAAAGTTTTATAATATTCTGCATACCTGCTCGAGGCCTCAAATCACATTAAACAACATTAAAACTATGAATCGCACCTCAAATCGAACTTAATGAACTTGTGAATTTCCAGCTTCTACAACTCGTGCTGATTCATATTAAATTAACCCAGAATAACCTCAAATTATGCATGCAAATCCCAAATGACATAATGGAGCTAATCCAACTCTCGAAATCGCAATCTGATCCCGATATCAACAAAGTCAACTTCCGGTCAAACTTCTCAGCCTTCCAAACCTTTAATTTTCCAATTTTCACCAAAATGTATCAAATTAACCTATAGACCTCCAAATCTAAATCCAGAAACATGCCTAAGTCCAAAACCACCATACGTAACTATTGGAATCATCAAAACACCATTCAGAGTCGTCTACACAAAATTCAAACTCCGGTCAACTCTTTTTACTTAAGCTTCTAAAACAAGAATAATTCTTCCAAATCAATCTCAAATCATCTAAAAACCAATCTCGACCACACACACAAATCATAACATATAATACGAAGCTGCTCGATACCTTAAGCCACAAAATGAGACACTAATTCTCAAAATGCTCGGTCGGGTCATTACATCCATTAGGCTTGAATCGATGTGCAATTCATGATTTTGGTGTTATTTGATGTGATTAGAGGCTTCAAGCGAGTTTGTATCGTGTTTTAGTACTTGTTGGTATGTTCTGATGGGGTCCCAGGGGCCCGAGTTTGTTTCATATTGAGTTCGAACAATTTGTTCTTCTATTGAGGTTATTGGTTTTCTATGTTATGTTTTCCTTCACTGCATTTACGAAGGTTTACCCGCGATCGGGTAGGTTTCTTGTTGGCATATGTGCATTTGCTCTTCGCGATTGCATAAACAAGGATGCATTCACAGAAGGTTGGAATGTTGTGCACTACAAATGCGGTTATGGAATCGCGATTGTGTAGAAGGAAGGAAAGGATGTGGAAAGGTACGCATTGTTCATCGCGTTCGCGTGGCCTTCAACACAATTGCGTAGACTATAGATTGGATTCTCGCAATTGCGTATGAGGATTTTATGAGCTGGAGTAATTTGTTCTCCGCGATCGCATTTGTTTTTCCACGATCACGTAAGGTAATAACTGGGCAGAATATATTTAATTTCCAAATCGAGGGTTTTATTCCATTATTGATCTTTTGAGTTAGAGACCTCGATTTTGGGAAATTTTGGAAGAGATTGTCAAGGACCTGATCGGGATAAGAGATTTTGATTCGGATTTGATTATTATACATGAATCCATCATTGTTTTTACTATTTAATTAGTGTTTTGAGTTGGAAAATTGGGAAAATTTGTGAAAACTTCATAAGCTATATTTTGAGGATTTGAAGGTCAATTTGAGGTTGAATTGAATAATTTTAGTATGGTTGGACTCGTTATTGAATGGATCTTCGGATTTATAAGTTTGGTCAGGTTCCGATATGTAGGCTCGGGGTTGACTTTTTTAGTTGACTTTTTTTTATTTTCATTAAAGATTGCAACTTTATTATCTGGAATAGTTTTCTATGGTTTATTTTTATGGTACAAAGTTATTTTGGCTATATTCAATTAGTTAGAAGTTGGGTATTCGTGGAAAAGGTTTACTGGTGGATTGAGTTAGCGTGTTTGAGATACATATCTTGCCTAACTTTGTTTGGGAGAATTACCCCTTAGGATTTGGGTTGATTGTGCTATTTTTGATATGTGAAAGTCGTGTATGCAAGGTAACAAGTGGGTACACGTGATGTATGTGGTATTTGACCGGTTTAGGCTAGTTAGACTCTTTCAAGACTTTAATTGAAATGTCATAACATGTTATTACTTCATTGTTAGTCTTTCCTTACATATATTAATATGCCCTCACATGCCTTATTTTACAATGTTAACACTTGTTCCGCTATTTACTTGTTAATTGCTCTTATATTCTTTAGTTGAAGTTATTATTTTTGTCACGACCCCAAAATCGACTCGGTCGTAACGGTGCCTATCGTGAAACTAGGCCAGCCGACACAATTACCCAATCAAACCATTATTCTATAAAATTTATCTTCAAGCCATTAATTAACAAGAAATCTCATAACATAAGTCTAAATAACCAGTGCGGAATAAATACACAAGCCCGACATCGGGGTGTCACAAGTCATGAGCATCTACTAAGGTCTAAATACAACGAAGAGTCTGAAAATGTACTAAGAGTAGTCTAAGGAAGATAAGAGGGAGAAGAGCAGGGATGCGAATGCCAGGCACCCACCTTGCTAACTCCGATGAACATGCCACTGAGTAATCAACACCCACTACTGGGTTGAGAAATACCTGAATCTGCAAACATGGTGCAGGGAGAGTAATGTGAGTACTGTCACGCCCCAAACCGAGGGACATGACCGGCACCCGACCGGGTAGCCCCAGTCAAGCGGACCTGGGTGTCTTTCCTATCCCACGTGATACCCCGTATTTTTATTACTCATTAATCAAGGAACTAATCATTTTATAATTGAAGCCACCTTTTTCAAAACATACACAACATACTTGGTTACTTAACAATGTTTACAACTTACATCGCCCGACATACAATTACATAAGTTCATAACCCACATTTACTGTCTACGGAGCCTCTAAAGATACAACAGGATAATACAGTATTTGCCGGTAATAAGGCTCCGGCTATACCTTACACAAAATCGAAATAAGACTCTAGAGTAAAAGCGGCATGAGCCACGCAGGGCCCCGGGAGGAAAGGGGTTCACCAATATGGCTAATGGAAGATGAAGGAGTGCTACTACCGGTGAACTGGGGTACCTGATATAGATCCACCTACAATCATAACACAAATGTAGCACCCCCGGCAAAAGGGACGTCAGTACATTTGAATTGTACTGGTGTGTATAAACAAACTTTGCCCTAAGCAAACTCAAACCATACACAAGTAGCAAGTAATAATGGAATCAACAATCAATATACATGAAGGAAAACAATCAAGCCAAACAGTTTACAATCTCTCCATTTCCCTTTCAACATTTTTCATATCAAGGAATTCACAACTTTCTCATATTTTCATTTCAATAGTGATCTCGATCACTTTCCACCCTTATTACCTCGGCCACCCTGATTACCTCGGCCACCCTTATCACCCCAACCCACAACTTATCATTTTGTGTTGCAGTGCGCAACCCGATCCCACCGTACTGTTACAATTCACAAACAGCACAACAACAATCAACAATTCACAAAGATCAACAACAACACTTCATAAGAAATAACTACAACAACTTACAAGTATTTCCGTAACCATCAACACTTCTTCCATCATATTCAACAATTCATATGCATTTTATGCCACAACGAGGATTGCCACAATAAGCCATAGATGTTGTTACTACAGTTATTCCAGTTACATCATTTACAATTTCCTTCCATCATTTGTTCCTCAGCTCTTACCACATAACACAGTCAAAATAATACCAATCACACGAATTTCACAAATAATCCACGTAGATATCACATACTAAACATTCGTACACCAAACAAGGCGATTTTACAAAGGACAAAGTTAGCCATACATACCTGAAGCCGAATTCCCTTTTAATTTCTATTTCCAACTTCACCCAAAAGCCTAGCAACGTCAATCTAGTGCACAAATTAATACATATTTCTTAGTATCAGAGTTCACAATCACTACCCGAACACATTTAGGTTATCAATCCTCCTTTACACAATTCTTTACTCCCACACAATTACTCTTA
>MU689201.1:58954-94286 GCA_026770625.1 Nicotiana glauca | reverse complement strand
CTTTACATAACTGTCACAGTTTAAAAGAAATATAACAAATTTTTAGCATGAAATTCAATATTACAGATATGGCAGGATAATTGGTAATTATTTGATCTCTTTTTCAAGAATAATATAACTAAAAAGAAAAACCGAAAAAAATGACTAAAACCGAAACCGAAAAAATCGAATTTATGTTGGTTTGATTTGATTATGAATTTAGTAAACCGACATAATTGGTTTGATTTTGGTTTAATGGAAAACCGAACCAAATCGCCTCATGTACACCCCTATGTACAGTACACTTCCCATTTTCAGTTAGCAAATAATGAGATTTGTTTCTCTCTCTATCTTCTTCCTACTTCTTCGCTGAAGCTCAGAGCTTAGCCATGTCAGACTTCGGGCTTAACTTTGACATGGTATCAGAGCTCGGCTCCAAGCGATTCTAATTCTCGAGCTCCAGCATCTCTTCATTTCTTCTAGATCTCTTTTTCTTTCTTCTTCAACTGTTTCTAACTTTTCTTCTAAAAATCGTTTTCCGAGTGAGAAATTATCAGAAATTGTTTGATGTTCTGCTGAAATGGTTGTTGATACTCCTGATGCAACTGCTGAATCATCACATGCAAACATTCAAACAATTGATTGCAATGATCCGATGTATGTACATCCTTCAGACACACCAAGTATCTCACTTGTACCAGAATTACTAATTGGAACAGAAATCTATTCTGAATGGAGTAGATCTATGACAATGTCACTTTTGGTAAAGAATAAACTGGACTTTATAGACGGAACTTGCACTAGGGCTCAGTATGAGAGAGATAATTTTAGACTAAGGCAATGGGAACGATGTAATGCAATAGTGCAGTCATGGATTAGAAGTTCAGTGGAGCCAGAACTTAGGAGAGGAATTGTGTATTCTTCAGATGCACAAAAGGTATGGAAATCTATGAAGGATAGGTTTGATAAGGTGAATGCTACAAAGATCTATCACATGAATAAGGAAATAAGTTCCTTGACATAAGGAATCTCTAATGTGTCTGTATACTTTTCTAGGTTGAATGACCTATGGGATGAATTTGAATCAATTATCCCATTTCCTGGTTATGACTGTGAGAAATCCAGACAATTTGTAGTGTTTTTGCACCAGCAGAAATTCATGAAGTTTTTAATGGGGTTGAATGAGACTTATGCACCACAGAGGAGCCAAATTTTGATGATGCACCCTACACCAACATTGGACCATGTGTATGCCATGATTGTTCAAGAGGAAAGTCAGAGGATGAGCATTGGTTCTACTGCACAGAATGAAATATTAGGAGGTGCACCTTTAGGGATGGAGAGTAGTGCATTAGTGACAACAAATGCTTCCAATATGAGACCTAGAAGGAACAATATCTTGACATGTGATTATTGCAAGATGAAGGGGCATACAAGGGATAATTTCTACAAATTCAATGGATATCCACCAGGCTTTAAGTTCAACAACAGTAAGAGAAGAGGAATACATGACAACAATGGACCTATGGCTCATAATGTGAATGCAGATGATGATGTTCAAAGTGCAGGGAAGGCATATGCTGTGCAAAACATTCCATCTATTCCAACTGTGCAAGGATTCACTCCAGAGCAATATCAGCAGATCCTCAAACTATTGAGCAAGGAACCTGAGCCAACAGAAGTTGCCAACATAGCAGGTAAGTCACCAACTGAACAAGCTGTTGGATTATTGATTCTGGTGCCTCAAATCATATAGTATCATCCTTGAATTTCCTGTCAAGCATTATCCAAATGCCTGAACCTAAGACACTTTCAGTCCACCTACCAAATGGTAATAGCACCAAAATTACTTACACTGGTTCCTGCAACTTGTTTAACTCGGAAACCATTCATAACGTTCTCTATGTCCCTGAATTCAAGTACAACTTGTTGTATATATCCAAATACACTAAAGAGTTAAATAGCGTTGTCCATTTTATCCTGATTTTGCATCTTTCAGGACCTCTTTAGTGGCAAGGTGAAGGGGATTGGTAGACTCAAAGGAGGTCTTTACATCTTCAATCCTTCAGAACCTGCTACTGCTCCTTCCTCCTCCAAATGCATGACAGTTTTACATCAACCAAGTTCAAGCTCCTTGTGGCATCAAAGATTGGGACATGCCCTTATGGCAGTCTTACAAACTATATTTGAGATAAATAAATACTTGTCTAAGTCATCTATTTGTAATTGTCCTGTTTGTCCTCTTGTTAGACAAGTTAGATTACCATTTCCTATTATTACTTCTAAATCTACTTCTTCTTTTGATCTAGTTCATATGGATGTTTGGGGACCCTATAGAGTATGTACCTACAATGGCTTCAAATACTTTCTAACTCTTGTTGATGACTATACTAGAATGACATGGTTGTTTCTTTTAAGACTCAAGAGTGATGTATATATGTTGTTTTGAAAGACTTCCTTCAGCTTATAGAAAATCAGTTTAAAACCACTGTCAAATGTGTCAGATCAGACAATGGACATGAATTTTTTAACACTCTTTGTTTCACTCTTTTCAAATCCAAAGGGATAATCTATCAAAGCAGTTGTGTTGTGTTCACACTCCACAATAAAATGGAGTTGTGGAAAAGAAAACACAGCCACCTTCTTGAAATAGGAAGAGCTTTAAGATTCCAAGCAAACATACCCTTGAAATTCTGGGGTGACTGTATCCTAACAGCAACATATATCATAAATAGGCTACCTAGTTCTGTTCTACAGGAAAAATCTCCTTATGAGATGTTTCATGGCAAGCCTCCTTCTTTTGCTCACATGAGAACCTTGGGTTGTCTTTGCTATGCCACTAAAACTGACTTTCATGATAAGTTCTACCCTAAATCCACACCTGGAGTCTTCATTGGCTATGCACCAACACAAAGGGGATATAAAGTGTATGATATTGCTGCTAACAAATTCATAGTTAGCAGGGATGTGGTCTTTAAGGAAGAAGTATTCCCCTTTAAACATCCTAAACACAAGCTCCTAGTGACTTCTGATCCTATTCCCAATCACCCTGATTCAGATATATTTCCACCCTCAAACACACCACCAGCATCCTCTACTACTAATGAGACAGTAGTTCCTATCCCTGATCCTTCAAATGATTTCACAGACTCACCTAATTCTTCTTCTAATCCTCCTGCTGATACCCCTATTGAGTCTACTCACTCATCTTCCTCTGCTCCTCATTTACCCATAGAGTTGGCATCTAATCTTCCTGATACATCCAACTCTCAAATTAGAAAGTCAACTAGGGTCTCCAAACCTCCCATCTGGCTGACTGATTATATTCATCCTCCCTTACCTTCTACATCTGCTTCTGCTTCATCCCTCTATCCTATACACAATTTCATTTCCTATTCTCACCTCTCCTCTCCATTTTAGGTCTTCCTAGCTTCTTTTTCCTCTGATCTTGAACCAACATCTTTCTCTCAAGCTGTCAAAGATGACAGGTGGATCAAGGCCATGCAACTTGAGATTAAGGCATTAGAACAAAACAACACTTGGGAGGTTGTGACTTTGCATCTTGGTAAAGTTCCTATAGGGTGCAAATAGGTTTACAAGATCAAATATAATGCAGATGGCACGGTAGAAAGATTTAAGGCCAGATTAGTGGCCAAGGGATATACTCAACAAGAAGGAATTGACTTTCATGATACATTCTCTCCTGTAGCTAAGATGACTACAGTCAGAACTGTTATTGCAGTTGCTGCACTTAGACACTGACCACTTTTTCAAATGGATGTCCACAATGCATTTCTCAATGGTGACTTACATGAAGAAGTCTACATGACTATGCCTCAGGGATTTGGTAGCCAGGGGGAGCACAAGGTATGTAGACTACTCAAATCCCTCTATGGCTTGACACAAGCCTCTAGGCAATGAAATTTGAAACTTACACAAGCCCTTCTCCAATCTGGTTTCCACCAAAGCAAACATGACTACTCTTTGTTTACTAAAACAACTAATGAAAAATTTATTCTCATACTTGTCTATGTAGATGACTTGCTCATTACAGGTAATGACCTTAAGGAGATTGAAGCATCAAAAACATCTTTGCATCAGAACTTCAAACAAAAGGATCTTGGAGAATTGAGATATTTTCTAGGAATTGAATTTGATAGATCATCAGAAGGCATTTTCATGTCTCAAAGGAAATATGCCTTGGAGATGATTTCAGAAGCAGGACTCTCAGGGTCAAAGCCCAAGAAGACCCCAATGGAACAAAATCTAAAGCTTACAAACATAGAGTTTGATGAGATTGTAAAGGAGAACACTGGTGACAGCATTCTGGAAGACAGAAGTATCTTTCAAAGATTAATTGGAAAGCTTTTATACTTAACAATCGCAAGACCTGACATTGCATATTTTGTGTAGAGCCTAAGCCAGTTTATGCATGCTCCAAAGAAGTCTCATTATGAAGTTGCATTACATGTTGTGAAGTATATTAAGGATCAATCAGGACTGGGACTTCTAATGTCCAGCAATAGTACAGAAAATGTTCAAGGTTTTTGTGACTCAGATTGGGGAGCATGTCCCATGTCCAGGAAATCAGTGACAGGATTCTGTGTCAAACTAGGGAATTCTCTCATTTCATGGAAGGCAAAGAAAGAGTCCACTATCTCAAGGAGCTCAACCGAGGCTGAGTACAGAAGTATGGCTCATACAATGGCAGAGTTGACATGGTTGAGAGGCCTGCTAAAGGAACTAACAGTTGATATTAAAGAACCTATGGAGTTGTTTTGCGATAACAAAGTTGCCTTGCAGATTGCTGCAAATCCCATTTATCACGAAAGAACTAAACACATAGAAATTGATTGTCACTTCATAAGGGAAAAGATTCAAGAGGGGCTGATCAAGACTGTACACATAGGAAGCAATGAGCAATGAGCAGACATCTTGACAAAAGCTTTGGGACTTCAACAGCATGCAATTTTGGTCTCCAAGTTGGGAATGAAAAACATTTTCCATTCTCAACTTGAGGGGAAGTGTAGAAATTAGCAGCTTAGTGTAATTGTACCTATAGCTATTTATGATGTAGTGTTCTAGAAGGTACATTAGTGGATTTAGAGTCAGTGTAGTAATTAAAGTCGGTGGGTATATATGTATATGTACAATACACCTCCCATTTTCAGTTAGCAAATAATGAGATCTGTTTCTCTCTCATTTCTCTCTCTATCTTCTTCCTCCTTCGCTGAAGCTCAGAGCTTAGCCATGGCAGACTTAGGGCTTAATTTTGACAAAAAGATATATTAATAAAAGGAAAAAGAAACCAATCTTTCTAATCTAAAGCAAGAAAAGATGGATGGAGTGAGAAAATTGTTATACATGCGTATCCGTAGACAAAAATACTACTACAAGAATTACTACACTTCAATCCATAGGCAAAGATACAATGACAAGAGAAAAGAAAACAGCTAAATAATAATGCAAAAATTGAAGGGGAAGTCAGCCAGGGTCCTTTTCATCAACCTAACTGAAACAATTAGACAAGCTAAAATACAACAATTCATTGATCACCTTATGTCTATCAAAGTTAAAAATGAAACAGTGTTACAAATACCATTACAATGAAATGAACAAGGACTGAACTGGTGGCTGAAAATCTAATAATTATATCCGTTAAAGCTCGGTAGCTCTCCCAGAAGAAGGTTTCTCATTTACAAATGTTACCAAGAATATTTCACAGCAGAGTATTAGAAGAAAGCAGTTGTTATTCCCGGGGACGAGCAAGCCAAAGAGAGCTCAGTGCTCGAAGCCGAGAGAAATAATCACTGATCGCAAGAAGAGCACGAGCTGATTGGCGAGTTGTCAATATTCGATGCATTTGCTGCAATGTCTGTTGCCGAAGGTTATCAGCCTGAGGAGACATTTCATAGATTAGCCTATGCATGCAAAGAAAAGCTTCAAACATGTACAAAATGCAGGTAGACGTTCCCCATATGTTCTGAAGCAAATTTATGTAAATTATCATCACTATACTACAGCCACCCTTTGAGCAATGAGCGGGGAGATCAATAAACCCCCTTCTCCTCTCCTCCATTTTTGAGAGTAAGACACAAACTTAAGGCTTTAAGAAGAGAGAACATTCCCCTGGATAGATCTTAAAATCTTCAATTGATAACAACTCATCACGGATCTTTGCCAGTCAGATTCGTCCAACTATTTCACACCAGGAGTATCTACAACTCCTAAAATAACAAGGCGTAAGCAACTTACAAATAAGGTCATGGCACAAACTGGGACATAGACTTTTACTTTATCAAGGCAATAGTAAGCGACTAATACTGATACGAGGAGGTGTTTTATGATGAGGGACGTTAGATGGCTCTCTGCTGCTTGTGGCATTAATCCATTCTCTGGATGTTGCAAACGACTAAAAAGGATCTAACAAAGAAGCTTGGAATATTTTAACTTCCCCATTCCCTTCTTTTTTTGCTTCTTTCATTTTTTTTTCAGAGGCAACTCGGAAAAAGTTAGGCAACAGAAAGATGCAAATGTTTGACACGTCAATGATGAATCTTAGGATGTTAAGAAGCTCTTCACACAATCAAGCATACAATTTTCAAAGGTATAGACACAGAATATGAAGGATAAGCACCTGTCGTATGAAGCCCTCGAGAGTTCCGAGCTTCCCCATTGCCATGGCCATTTGACCCATATAATTGGCAACATTCCCCGAGGAACTTGAAGGTCCAAGGGACCCCGCCAGAGTCTCAGCCAAAGACTGCTGCAGTGCCTCCATTCCTTGGGATAAAGCATCTTCAGCCTGTTGGGATGACTCTTGCAAGTTGTTGATTGCCAATAATTGTTGTTCGGTTAAAGGCTCCAACTGGTTAATGAGGAGCTGCAACAAAATGGCAAGAAATTCAAGAACTAGCAGGAACACTAAGTCAATAATGTCTTCCCGTCACCTTTACCCCTTGAAAAGAGAAAAAAGAAAGGAAATGTCCACTGTGTATTAGACTGTAGGAATTCTGAACTGGACAACACGGGTCGAGGGAGAGGTTTGACTAAAGCAAGACCTTTATTTCACTAACAAGAACAGCAATGTAAACACAACAAATGGAGTTGCAAGCATGACGAAATAAGAGCAGTGCATCCAAGAAAAATCTTTACCAAGAACTTCCAGCTAGAGAAATACGCTGAGGTCATGCAAATGGAGCTGTACGCAGAGAAGTAAGCAGGTGGAGGAGGGTAACATGCAAAGATTTTAGATGAATAAACCTAATCAGAAGAACCAGAACTGAAGAAGGTAAGAGTGGAGGGAGAGTTGTAACAAAAGCGAGACTGTAGGGATCTCAGAGATAATTGAGCTGCTCATTCTCTGCACAAGAACCACCATCATAGGGACAACAAATAGGAGGCGGAGGCGCGGAGCACACTGGAACCGGATTAGTGCACCCCAAAAAGAGCATGCATACTGGGAACTTCCAGCTAGAGAAGTAAACATAGGTAATTCATCAACATGTGGCAACAACTTAGGTCAGAAATCGATATTTGACCTCTGCAGTTCATGTTGAAGGTGAAATATAGAAAAGGAAACTTCTTTTACTAGAAAAACTGACTTCTATCACGGTAAACGTGCTTGGATCCCTTTATGGGTTGCTGAGACATAGGGGTTAATTCTTGAAATTTAAGCCTCAAAAACTGAGAACTCTTTCCAGGCTATGAACAACTACAATCCCATCATAAAATTTCCAAATGCATCCTGTTTTATTCTAGCACAGGCATCATATCTCACATGTCCAACCACCATTCACTAATTTAAGAGCTTTTCTTTTTCTGTTCTTTTTTTAGCCAGGGAGGGGGGAAAGCTATTCATTAAGCTGCACAGTCACTTGTGGGAAGTAAAAGGCTCTCACCTTGAGGAGTTCAGACGAACGGAATCCACCAAGCCACAAGAAGCATCTCTCTGCTGGAGTTTTCCACATGCCCGACAATATGTGAAAAACGTCGGACTTTGCAGCATCCCCTTTTATCCTGAATATGTCATCATAGTGTGCTAAGATACCATCGACAATTATGCGAAGTTCACCATCACCAGCATGAGAATTTACAGCTCCCCTTAGCTCATTAATTCGTCGGTTTTGCTCCTCCAACCATCGGGCATATTCTACATCAAATGCCAAAGCTCCTAGAAGGACCAGAAGTTAGTTTTACTTACTTTCACGGAGTTCTATATTAAAACTAGTTTTTACAAAATCAAATATTCTGAATTCAAGGGAATTCTATGTTATCTAAAGGAATAAAGACGACCAAATAGCAGATGAATCACTACTCCAAAGGAGAATAATCATTAATGACTATCTAAAAGCTGGAAGGATGCCGAGGGTCTATTTGGAAACAGCCTCCCTACCACCCCATGGTAGGGGTAAGGTCTGCGTACACATTACCCTCCCCAGACCCCACTAAGTGGGATTATACTGGGTTGTTGTTGTTGTTGTATCTAAAAGCTGCCTTCATGGCTAATGCTCCTCCTTCACAACAGCGGATAACCAAGAAGGCGGCAAATTGTCATGGGGTGCTGCTGCGTATGCAAGAGGCTAAGAGAGGACACATCACAGCTATGGGGCCTTGTGTGCTCCTTCTCTAGCATCTCATAGGTGTTCACTAGAACAATCGAGGAAGTAATGTAAAGCTGGAATGCAGCTTGAAGACTACACTGTTGTACCATTTTTGGATTATTTGCATCGGAAGAAATAGGAGATTAGTCTATTATAGTGAGAATGATATGAAGACTACAGAGGTTCTTGTTTTGCTTATACTTCTGGTGCAAGGAGAGAATTCCTTTTTGTATAGAGAATTGGATTTTAAGCACACGCCCTATGTGTGCATTTGTAACACGCAATCTTGGTAAGTAAATAATGAAACGCATTTGACTTATCCAGAAAAGGAAAAGGAAAAAGAAAAGAATGCAATAACCTCCATACTCAACTTTCTTCGCTACTGTAATTAGATTCTTCTACACTCTTCACAAAGCTATAGTACTTCCATTTTCCTTTTTAATTAAATACCTGTAAAACGTCCAATGCCTAAAACTCAGGCAATGATTTCCTTGGCATGATGACAAATGGATGAATATAGCAACCTAGTCCAATAATTCCAATAAAGAAAGCCACTAATGAAATTTGAAAGTCTGTAGAAAAAATAATACTTGTCTATAGATTACATTTTAAATTGAATGCCACCAAAAAATACACAAAGAACAGAAAGTAATAGTTCCTTTTCTAAAGCATTTATCCAAATATTTAGTCATATTGACTACCACTGGAAACCCATTTTCGTGTGGTAAATTTTCATCTCGAGACAAATTTGGTCCTTGGTTCTGTGTAGTTAAAATAATGTGGACACTCACTTCTTCAAAATCTTCAAATACAGCATTTCGCTTCAATCCCCCTACCCCAAAGAAAAAAGGAAAGAGAAGAAAAACCAAAAAATGCTGTTTGATTACCCACTTTTAATGCTTTTACTTTTCAGACAGATTAATACACATAACATCTTGGGCTGAACTAAGAAATATGACATTAAGATATCAGACTGGTAGATGAAATAGCCTTTGTATACATAAAAGCTATTACATTGGAAAAGACAGCATAAATCAGATCAACTAGGGAATATACGATAATTTCCGTAAGTGAACAAAATTCATTTAATCGTGTATCTTGTCCAAGTCACTGAGACACCTTACTATTGACTACATTAACTTTATGTGAAACCAACTCGAAGTCGGCAATAAACTACTCAGAGGGCATTATAATCATCAGAAGGATACCCATGCATCAATATGGACAAGAGGGTTAGTGCAAGTTCCACGCAACAATTCTGCCACTAATCTACTTTTACTTGATTATAACAGATAGTTATACCCTTCATTAGTCAGCCATACTATAATTCTTTGTATTTTATTATAACCGAGAAATCCCGAGGGACAGTGGTAGATAATTTCGTTAATTTTTTTGATAGATCAGTCATACTGGATTATCCAACATAAAACTGAGAAGTGCATAAGTTTTAAAGAGAGAGAAGTCTGAATGCGGAAGATGAGCATACCATTTCCGCTCATCGACTGTGATTGATCTCCTGAACCTGAAATAAATATGCCCTGCGGCAAAAGAAAAAAATTGTCTCAAAAAGCTGATCATCCGAGAGGCCGCAAGCTAATAACTATGGAGGTGCTAGGCTGCTAGCTGTACGTATTAAAAGTGAAAAATAGATGAGGACACAAGAAATGCCGAACAAACCTGTTGTCGAGCTCGTTGAAGTTCCTGCTCTAGTTGTGTCAGCTTCATCCGGCTGCTCTCTAACTGTTGAACATACGCCTAGACCAACAAAAGCCACAAAATAAGGAATTACTATATTTGATACTAGATCTATTTTGACATTACAATCCGCGTACATGTATGTAGTACTGACACCCATATCACAAGCATAGATAAAGGAAAATACCTATTCTCTTAGGGATCGTTCGATATGATGGATAAGCAAAAATAATCCTACGATAAAAAATTGGTATTACCTTATCCCTAGTTTGGTTACTAATCCTGGGATAAGTTATCCCACGATTAAAAATAGTACCGGGATGACTTAAACCTGCCAGAGAGTGGAATAGTAATCACATGATAAAGCAGTAAAATTAACAATCCCAGGATTAATACAACATACCAAAAAGTCAATAAGAAATAATACCAGTATAATTAATCCTAGTATAACTAATCCCAGCATAACTAGTCTTCAAACCAAACAACCCCTTAGAGTGTTAACATAGTTTAACAGCGTTTTTCTTATGCTCAGAGGATCTCTAGACCAAGAAATAATGTTACTTGTCACTTAAACAAGAAATCTCAAACTATAAGTTCTCAAGAAGTAGTCTACTCTGATGTTCCAAAAAAGAACTAATAGATGGGCATCCATACATTAACATGCATTAAACTTCACTAACATCCGCCTAGGTTTCCATTCATGTTCAAGAATGGGTTCCACTGAGGTCTCAAGGTTATGTAGAAGATACCAATTTTGTTCTTCGCTGCGAAAAACTCTACCACATTTCGTTCAAAACCTTCAGCATTATAATTCATTTTCATTCTTATCTCATCGATAAGAATAACTCTAAGCTCCTACATCAATACTTGAAAGAATAAAGTGTTCTATTTTTCTTTACAATTTTTCCTAAAAATGGAACATATAAATTTCTTAAAGATGGGGAAACCCTGTATACGAGCCGTATACCAAAAGGTAGAGAACCTACACCAAAAGGTTTTTCAAAAAAGAAACTCAACCTTCTATACAAATACGGACCTTATGGGTACACATAAGCTCTCTCTTTTTTTGGTGAGAAAGAGGTACATGTAACCCACTTATTATCCACCAATCTTCTACTGCATGCAGAAATCCTTCATTTATTCAGGGTACACTAGATTCTGAGCTAATAAATTGTGGCATTGAACCCTCTTTTCCCATTTTGACTAGTATTATGACATTAAAATTTCAGATGCACCAGCTAAAACTTAAATGAGAGGACCTACTCAGGCAGGTTTCGAATGACCACAAACCAAAAGGTCATTAATTATAATTCCAAATTTAATCTCAAGCACAGCGAATAGAGTATATACCAAATGAACAGAAATAGTGCTATAGCAAGAGAACTCACTTTTTTCCTTAGACGACTTTTTCGAGCCGCTTCACGATTTTGGGCAAGTCTACGAAGTGTCTGCACAACAAGAGTTCAACATCATTAAACTTTTCTTTTTCCACTCATATTCTGCCATTCTAAATGTGACGATAAATATAGGATACCTTCTGATCTCTTGTCCTGTCACTTCCATCAGAAGCTACCGCACCCAGTTGTTGAGAATTTAGGAACTGCACCAGCAGTGATTGAATCTCAGTTTCATCAAGCATTTGTAGTACAGATTGTTTTACAGGATAAAATGTAGTGAAACCACGTTCAGGAAAGTTCATCGGCTAATATGTTAATGGCACAAACATGTTTATTTTTTCAATAAACTAAAAAAGAAAAAGCTGTATTTTTTTATGCTTTTAAAGGAAAACCAAGATTGAATTTATGAAGTCAAACCAGTCAACCAAGCCTACTTGTGCTTACTGAAGTCAAGAATAGTCATAGCTCAAAACATATAATTACAAATTAAATACTAAAGATGGATTCGAGAAGTAATTGGCTTACCCTGTTCTTATCTTCAGTATCGGCATCTGTTGATGTACTAGGACTGATATCAGCCATCGTGGACTACTGCCAACTTTTTGGATGATCAATTCAGATTGGTACACAAATCAGATGTAGTATCTTCTGTAAAAACGCAAAGGGAGAAGATGGTGTCAATACATATTGACGTGCGGACATCAAATAGTTAACTGCTAAAGCTATTTGGTAACAATATTAAAGCACAAAAGACTTGTCTTGCAATAAGCAATACAGTTTGGCTTGGTTACAAAGAGAAGGCATCTTGTTTAGCACATCTTGTTATTTAACTTTACATACGATGAACACATGAATATCTTATCATCTCCCCAACATCATAACATACTTTTCTGAAACAGAAAAGAAACTAACAAGCTGGCTAAGATGGATGATGGAAAGTCAAGGTCTATTTATGCATATAGCATTCGACAACAACTAAATTTTGTTCACCATAAAACCAATAACAAATTCAAGAAAAGTTCATGTCCCACGTATATATCTAGCAAGAAAATGCGCACCCCTCGCTAATCCTAAGCTTCAGCCTAATGAACATTGGCCAATAGGTTCATTCATCAGATGAGCAGCCAACTGGGGATATGTCTTTTGGTGATGGTGATCCATAAAAGTTTACTCCTTTATCTATCAAGAGGCTTCTGAATGCTTTATTCTACAAAACCTCAAGTTGTTATGGTCAATACCAGAATCGGTGGTTGCTTAATACCCAACCCCTCAAACTATTGGCTTCAAAATGCAAAATCGTCTTTTTCATTTTGGTGGGGGTGGTAGACGAAGGGGAGGGATGAATTAGGTTGGCAAGGTGAGTAGCAACGTATTTGACTTCACATGGTCCCTCTGAAAGATGCTAAAAGTTTCATGCTGAAGCAAAAAACCTAAGCTGCAGACTAAAAGACTTGTTATTCTGGCACCTTATACAACAAGATTCCATCAACTAATAAGTTACATCTTGGAGAACAAAAAAGGTTGACAACATCTAGTTGACACCTTTTTTTTCTTTCAAACGCTTGATATAGTTTAATTCTCTATTCTATATGAGTAAAGTTATTCATCTTACACGGTTACACCAAATTACAGCAAATAGAAAACAACGTACTGAAACCTAAGAAATACTAAAAAAGCAAATGAAACCCAGCAAGTACCAGACACGTATAACTAGTAGTGAGGACAGAACTATCAAAAGCAACAGAATTGATGAATACACAGCCTCAGAGATAAAACATACAAGCATAGACATTGCTGTAAAAGCATTTGTAAGAAGTAATTTGGCCTAAGCTGAAGAACATCTTCAGAGATCATACAGCTTTTCTCATATCAAAAGCAAAATAACACAAAATGTTAAAGATTTGCTCGTCTAATTCTCTAATCTTTATTTTCTGACGGTGGTGCCCAGACCAGCTTGCGCGGCACCTCGACTATTCATCGAGTATCGATAACCTCCCACTAGCACAGATACTAGTAACTCTGCCCATCAAGTCTTTAGCTAGATGTGAAAGAACTCACCTAGTATTTTTTTGCCTCTGCTTGGATTTGAACTCGAGTTCCCCGGAAGGGTGAGGATTTTGTTCTCTTAGACACCACTAATCTAAAATTGAACATACTAAGCTATACCATGATCAAGAATCAAGCTCACAACTCATATCTAGTAAAATCCAAACAAAATCTCCTTGCCAAAGCTTTTTGCTCATCAAGTCCTCCCCAACAGAAAAAAAAAATTAATACTTTTTGCTCATCAAGTCCTCAAAATCCAAACTTTATAAACTTCCAACCCCAAACACACACACCCAACTTATAAAAACAGTTTGCAATACAGTAGCAAGCTATATAATAACTGAAAATTAAAGCAATACAGTAGCAAGATACATAATAACTGAAGATTACAGAAAGGTAAGCAACTTACAGTTCAAGAAACAAAAAGGGTCTATAGCAAAAGGCTCAAACTTTGCCACAAAGCCAAAGTTAGACAGCAAAACCATCAAATCTTGTTCCTTTTCCTGCTATTTTTCTTGGGTTTTTTTGCCTCAGCTGTTTCTGTAAATCAGTGAGATTTCAACTGAAGTTTACTACCAGCAAAAAAATCCAATCAACCCCAGTTGTTGGGAAGTTCCTAGATGAGAAAGAAGCAGGTGAAAATTTGGGAAAATGGGGGGTGACGTCTATACTTTGTCAGCTCTCGTTCTCTCTCTTACCAGCCAATTTTGACTTTTTGGTCACACTCTATTATTTCCTGTATTTTTTCTTGTGGGGGTAATTTTATTTTACTTCTATAATTTTTGAAGGTTGGTTCCTAATATTCGTGGAAATGCTTTTTATTTGTTTTATTTTATTATAATAGTGATGTACGGATCAGTTTGTATATATTTTTTGCTATTTTATGAAAAAATATTACCTATGTAATGCTATTAAACAAAAATTTTAGAACTAAGAATACAATAACAATAACCCAATAAAATCTCACCAGTGGGGTTTAAGGAGGGTACAGTGTACATCTTACTCCTATCACAGAGGGAGTAGATAAGTTATTTACGGGAGATCCTTGGCTCAGAGGTAATAGATCTGTGACAATAAAATCCGAAAAATATTATCAGCAACGTCAGAGATAGTAAATAAATGGAAAAGCAGTAACACAAATATTATGCAAAAGTGTGAAATACAACATAAATCGCTAACAGAGCTAGACAAAACACTATCATACTCGCCGGTACAAAGAGAAAAATCGGGACAAAGAGGAAAACCGCTCAATTGCCCGTTAACCTACACCTCTAATGCTTGACCTCCACATCTTCCTATCAAGAGTCATGTCCTCAAAAATCTGAAGTGACACCATGTCCTATCTAATCACATCGACCCAATACTTCTTAGGTCGCCCTCTACCTCTTCTCGTACCTGCCAAAGTCAACCGCTCACACCTTCTAACCAGGGCATCTAGGCTCCTCCTCTGCACGTGTCCGAACCATCTAAGCCGCATTTCCCCTATCTTGTCGTCCACCGGAGCCACGCCCACCCTCTCCGAATATCTTCATTCCTAATCTTATCCAGCCTAGTGTACCCACACATCCATCTCAACATCCTCATTTCTGCTAATTTCATCTTCTAGATATGTGGTCGGTCTAACCACCGCTCTATAGAACTTACCTTTGAGTTTCAATGGCACATTCTTGTCACACATGACTCCAGACGCCAACCTCCATCTCATCCAACCCACCCCAATACGGTGTGTAACATCCCCATCGATCTCCCCATCTCCCTGGATAATTGACCCTAAGTACTTAAAACTTTCTCTCTTGGGGATGACCATCCGCTTCCCCTGTCACGTCGTTGAACTTACATTCCACATATTCCGTCTTAATCCTACTCAACTTGAAACTTTTATACTCCAAGACCTGTCTCCATACCTCCATTCTCCATTAACACTGTGTCTCATCAATCAGAACTATTTCATCAGCGAACAACATATACCATGGCACCTCTCATTGGATATGGTGTGTCAGTGCGTCATCACCAGGGCAAATAAGAACCGGCTAAGCGCTGATCCTTGGTGTAACCCCATAACCACCGGAAAAGGGTCTGAGTCGCCTCCCACGGTCCTAACCTCTAAGGCAAATTAGAACTAAGAATAGATTCTCTTTTTTTCTCCAAAATTTAGTCGCATTTTTGTTTAAGATGATAAATTGCACCAAATATTAATAAAATAATTTTAAATTGTTTCAAATAAGAAAATAAGTTTTAGAATTTTTTTTATTATTTTATTTATGTAGTAGCAGGGTTGAGATAGGGTTGCCGGGTTATGAAAAATCCCTATAATATAAAATATATTATTGAAATTCTAAATTTTAAAACACACTCACTTAGGCACACGCCACAATGTTACTGAAAAATATTAAAATAAAAACTTTTAGTATTTTTACTTTATTATAATATTAGATTGACATAAACTTAAATAAAATGGTATGGTCATTAAAAATTTATATAGCGGATTTTAACTTATTTGGAATTATGATATTGTTATTATTTTTGTGGAGTGAAAGAATTCTTCATGTCAAAATCAAGTTGACAGATAAAAAGTGAACAAGTTAAATAATTTTTGTCTTGAGTAATTTGTATTTAGTAGTGACCAAGGTGGAGGCTATATCAATTGTCATCTAATCCCAATGACAAGTGAGGTAAACAAATTAAATCATAAGTAACATGATTTGTGACGAGATGGATATGATCCCTCTATCTTTAATTAGACATTTAGAGTTTGAGTCCATAGAAAAAATTCGGTTAGGGAGTGATTGCCCTTTAAATGGATCATATAAGATGTGGGTCCGAATATAGTCGGATTTCAATGCGGAGAGCGGACACCAAATAGGTAAATCCAACAACAAAACAGTAACAACAACAACCCAGTGAAATTCCACTAGTGGAGTTTGGGAAGGGTATTGTGTACGCAGACCTTACCCCCACCCCGAGTGGTAGAGAAGAAGTTTCCAATATATCATCGGCTGAAGAAGACGAAAAGAAACAGTATATGAGTACCATTAATAAACCTTAGAAAGAAATAACAGCATCAGAATAACATAGATAAAAAGCAAAACAATAACCAGTAGATAAAATCTGATACTAAGAAGAACGAAAGATTAATGTGAACATAATATTAATCACTAGCAGTTTAAGACAAAATTCTAACAGAAGAAAGTGAATTCTACTTTTCTTATTTGCACTTATTGAACGATCTATAACACATGAAAAAAAAAAGTGTATTGAGAATATTCTTTTATTAAGTATTTTACATTTTGTTCAGTTAAAAAAAAAAAAGACGACTTTAAGGAAAAGAGCTAAAATATCAAAGAAAAGGATAATATAAAACAAAACAAAAAATTTATTATAATAATCTCATCTATCGGGTAATAATATCATCTATGATCAAAATGCTAGAAACAAGGGCTTTCGTGTTCCAGTTTATGTAATACTTTATTTAATTGAATTTGGAATTTTACATGTTTATTTGACTTGTTTATTTAATAAATAATAGAAGAGGAAAGTACCATATAACAAGTGAAATTCTAGTTTTATAAAGGAAATATCATATCAAAGGTGAATTTTATTTATTTTAATGAATTTGAATAATTGATCTTTAAATGTTATATTTATAAAATAAGAAAAAAAATTATTAGATTGAGTTGTTTGAAATTGGGATAGGGAAAGTACTATCTAGTGACATTTGGACAAAAAGTATTGTACAGTGAATTTTTATACTCATCTTCCGAATAAAGTACTTAAAATAAATAATATTTGATTTTAAAATTTTATAAAAAGGTCATTAATGACATTGTGATTTTGGTCCCTTTGACTCTGAGATTACCTAGATTTTCTATTAAATTCTTTATTAAGGTTCCCCATAAACCAAATTAGTTGTATCTACAATTTAAATTGATGCTTTAAACCTTAAAATACTGGAAATACAAAAAAAATAGAATTAGTTTTGGCGTTATTTATTTATTCATCAAATACTATCAATTATATGCCGCACACAATTATTGGACTAATTTCACGTATAAGCACGGAACTTCATATAATTATAAAATTATTTTTATAACATTAAATAACTAGAATAAATATTACCTATATAATTCTACTAAACAAATTTTTTGCTATTTTATGAAAAAAAATGTTACCTATATAATTCTGCTAAACAAAAATTTTGCAACTAAGAATAAATTCTCTTTTTTCTCAAAAATTTAGTCACATTTTCTCTAAGGGATGATGAAGGCGATTCTACAATTGAGGGAACCGCCCTCTTACTTTTTTTTTTAGATAAGAATGAGAAAGACCCTGACCCTGCCAACCAAGCCCACCACTAGTCCGGCTAGCTAGTGAGCGGTTCTTTCGGGCAAGAAGCAGGCAACCTAATTCTTCCGAAATTTTCTATTCCAATCAACGGCCTCTTACCAGGTGATACTGAGGAGGGCTGGACCCTTTTTTTATTTGTTTCTCTCTTTACTGTTCAAAGAAGAGAGTTACGGCCTCCGGCAAGCTAAAACATGCACTTACAAAGTCATCTTTTTGAAGATCGAAGAAATTCCCTGACTTTGATAAAAAAATTAATCTACTTTTGTCCTTGTAATTGACGAACATAGTAAAATAAGAAATTGAAAATTTTCGAGAGTTTTCAGAATTTTATTTTTTTATCATAAATAATCGCCAATAAGAATTTGTTTCTTTTTACGAACTTGATGTCGACAAATCTACTTGGATCATAATCTCTTACCATAAAAATGGTTGCATGCGCGGCAACACCAACTATGAGAAATCCACCAATCCACATGTGATGTGTGAACAATGACAGTTGTGTACCATAGGTTCAAGTCTACCGGTCTGTTAGGATGTCTCAACTGCATCACTGCACTTGCTCACCCGACACGATCGTACGAGGTCACAATTCACCCAACATTCGGTTCATCCTTCAGAACCATATCACATCCCGGATCTGATGAAATATGATGAATTGAGACGGTATTTTTCCTTACATGGCGAAAGTCGAGAGTGAAAATCGAGGCTAGAAAGAATACGTTACGCTTGTTAGAGGTGATCCCCAATCAATACGTAATGGAACTCGCTTCGCTTTTCTGATTGATAGATAAAATAATAGAATTAGGAAATCCTCTATTTACTGAATAATAACTTTTTTTGTTGACAAAAGAATAAACAACATTTCTATTTCAAGGTGGGGGGTTTCATTTTCCCCATCGACCTATATGATACGGCGGGGTCAGGATTGCTCTTTGATAATGGATCAGATTGTACCAATATCAACCCATTTTCTTCTATTTATTCCTATTCCAAGGCAAAAAATATTATTCAAAAAAATTTCAGATTGCCCAGTGTTTGGCTCAAAAGTTAAACGATACTTTGTAAGCTAAAAATAATAAAAAAATATTAAAAGGGTAAATCGTAATCAAATATAATAACCCTAGAGATGAAAAGATGAAGTTATTATTGTAGATCTACTATTATGAAATGATAGCATGAACTCAAGAGAAGATAGCTGTTAGAGATAGAGATAGAGAGAGAATAGGTTAAGGTGAGAAAGTTGTATTATTCGAGAATAACACCTATTCTTTTACAATGGGAAGGTCCTCTTTTTATAAGGAGAGGCCTTCCTTAAAGTAGCAATAAAAGTATTGAACGTGGTTGACGTCCTCCTAGCGAGGACGTCCAGTTCGAAGTGGCGTCGCCTTCGCCCTCACGTCCGAACCGTGCCCTTATTATAATGGGTATACGCTTACAGGGTGTACCCTTTGGGAGGAAATGCCAGTTAGTCCCTCCGCTCGTTGGAGGCGTATTCGGTAGACGTCTTCAATGGGAGGAAATGCCGACCTCGTCTTTGGAGAATTTGACCTTATCATGAGGGCGATGACACAAGTAGGGGAAATATATGGAGTCATCGATCCGTTGACACGTGGTCTACTTTTTAAAATGATGTCACCACCGGCATGCGTCATGATTATACTTGCTCCCTAGGCGTTTCCGGAGGCGATTTGACGTTTTGGTTTCCCGCGCCCATTTTGAATCATGCCTCTTCGATTTCTGTGTACCTTAGTCCCATAAATAGGAGGAAGGTTCAATTTTTTTTTATCTTTCGAACTTTCGAGTTTTTCTACTCCCCTTTTCATCTTCTTTGCCAAAAACCGCTACTTCGTGCTAAACTTTTCCGTTTCTATTGAGACCACCTTTCTTGTTGTCAGAGCTTGATTTATGTAAAAAATTACTATGGCAAAACGTGGGCAAAACATCAAAAAATCCAAGGATGACACCCCATCTAGGGTCCTACCATCTTCGGGTGGTGGTGGGAAAAAGGTAGAGAAACCCCCCGTCCCTCTCAGCGTAGATAATATCCTTCCAAAAGAGATATACGTTCGCAGGGATATCCCGACCAAGAGCCTGCCCCTCATCGGGATCACATCGAGCTATTACAGTCGCATTTGGACAACCTGCGAGGAGCGTATCAGATTCCAGACCATGTGGTGATGGAGCCGGCCGAGGCGAACTATAATAACGTGCACCGTCCGGGATATTACACATTTTACGAATATCCGTTCTTGAACGGATACAGCCTCCCAATCTATCCCCTTGTGGAGGAGCTCTGTCGCTTCTACAATGTGTGCCCGGCTCAGCTCACTCCCTACATTTGGAAGGTGTGTCGTATTATGACCACCTACGCGGCCAGGGTCGGATTCAGCGTTTCGGTCCACCACCTCTTGCCAGTTATTCAGCCCTGGCTACATGAGGGGCACTATGCTACAACTAAAGAGCCGTGGCACGAGGGGCCTGGTCGTTAAGGCCGACGACAAGACCAATCGCCGCTTCTGGCGCAAATTTTTCTACATCAAGACGGAGCACCTGGTGTCGAATCCTGAAGGATTCCCAGAGAGGTGGAATCTAGAACGTAAGTGATTTTACTCGAATTTAGCGTTGTGTGCAATCTTGACCGTACGACCATTATAAATTTTTGTGTTTTCCTCTCATTTTCGCAGCGAGGGCTTCTCCACCCCGATCTGTTGACGATATTAGGTCGTGGGTGGAGAGGTTGATTCCATTTGCGGAGGAGTGTCGCACTTGGTCCGCATTCCGTGATCGATGCGGCCCACCAGGTAACTCTTTGACCATGGTCCGGAGGTTTCATTAGGTTTCGTTGCTTGACTTATTTTATGTTGCCAGGTCGGAGCACCCCTAAGAGGAGGAAACAGAATGTCGCTGCCTCGTCTGGTGTGGGGACTGATTCTGGGGATGAGTATGTACCCCATGACTCGCCCAGTGATGGCGTCCCAAAGGTCGCTCAACCTGAGGCTGAGCCTGTGGCTGCGTCCATAAGTGAAGCAATTCCTTCGCCGTCATCCCCCCGGCCGGTGGAGGAGACTTCTGAGGGCGAGGAGCCGCCGACGAGGAAGAGGTTCCAGTTGATGCTCGGCAAGGGGATTGCCACAGAGGACAAGGGGGCGAGTGAACCTCGTTCGGAGTCGAGGACAATTTTGATGGTCGATGCCATCTGCTCGGGGAGGTCAGCTTCCCAGGGGAGGGCAATTCTCGACACCACCCCCGTACGTGTTCTGGAGGGTGGCGAGTCTGCTGCTGCTAAGAAGGTAGATGATGAGGAGAGGGCGGAACCTGGGGCGGCCCATGCATGTGCGGATGCATCGATGAGGGATAGAGCCCGCGTGGGGATGACGGCGGGCGGGTCTAACCGCCGGATTTTGATCCCAAACGGATATAACCTGTTGCAAGACAGCGAGCAAGCCGCAGTGGATATGACCCTGCTGTGTATGGCCGTTGAGCGCAAGAGTTTGAAAGACATTAGCGACATGGATCTATCTCGAAGGGTTGCCGGTGCGACTTTGCAGGTACACTTCGTTCTCCTTTATGTATTATAAAGTGAACTTTGGTGCATGCTAATTTGTCTTCTTTTTGTCTCTTCTTTAGACCCTCGTTCTGGATATAGAGAGGGGTCGGCGAGCACAGAAGAAGGCTGCCACCCTCAAGAGGGTGGCAAAGAAGTACCGGGAGTGCCTCTCCAAGCATCAGGTGTTGGTGGACCTATTCGCTCAGGACCCACAGTTTTAGGTTTTTCGTGAGGGCCTGGAGCAGTCGGAGGCTCAGCTGCAGCGAAGGGTAGATCAGCTGGAGCAGGTGGATGATCATCTGATGGCCGTCTTGGCTCGAAATATTGAACTGGAGACTCTTCTCCAGTCGAATGAGGATGAATTGGAGGTCGGTCATGGGGTAGCGGCGGAGGCTGCTAATTTGCGTGTCGAGGTCGATGCCTTAACCGTCGAGCTCAATGCCAAGGCGGCTGAAATTGAGGCTGTCAAACAGACTGGTGTGTCCAAGTCCGACGACGGCGTGTCTGGCGAGGTGCGGGACATGTGGGTATATGCCAAAGCCAAGCTGGTCGTGTTTGAGGAGTTGTTTGCTGCAGGCCGAGCACTGAGGCGGAGGTAGATGACCAGTGACGTTTAGTCCGGTTGCCCGAGAAGCCTATGGATATAGTTCTTATTCCCCAGGCCGGACGGGCTATAATTCTGAGGACGTTAACCGTCTGGCTTCCGGGTCCTGGATATCTCCGGCTTATCAAGTTGAGGGCGGCAGCGGAAAAGATGACGGACCGGCGGGTGACGGCGGACAGGATGGCGGGGCATGCTAGGGCTCGTATTTACATTGTTTTTGCTGTTTTGTAGGGATGTGAATAGATCTTGTTGTACATGTATACTTTTCTTGATGATAATAGAAGTTACTCTTTTGCCGTTTCTTTTCGTACCTTTTATTTTCGGTATGTCGACTTCGTAAAGTGGATGCTTGTTTGTTTGCTTGTAGGGTTTTTCAATGTTTCTGGAATGTTGCCTTGTCTGTTACTTACGTGTTTTGCGCCATAGTCGAACAACGTTGGTGACCGATGGTGACGGTTGCTTTAACCGTGATATTATCGATGGTCATAGCCATGCACGTGACTTCGACCGTTGTCGAGTTATTTTGTTTGTCGTAGTCGAGTTGGGTCGACTTATTGATGGCGGTGGCCTTAGCTATTTATTCGTTGAATATGGCCGTAGCCATGCACGTGACTTTGACTGTCATCGAGTTACTATGTACGTGACTTCGACTGTCTTCGAGTTACTATGTACGTGACTTCGACTGTCGTCGATTTACTATGTATGTGACTTAGACTGTCCTCGAGTTATTATGTACGTGACTTCGACTATCGTCGAGTTACTATGTACTTGACTTTGACTGTCGTCGAGTTATTATGTACGTGACTTCGACTGTCGTCGAGTTACTATGTACGTAACTTCGACTGTCGTCGAGTTATTATGTACGTGACTTTGACTGTCGTCGAGTTATCATGTACGTGACTTCGACTGTCGTCGAGTTATTATGTACTTGACTTCGACTGTCGTCGAATTATTATGTACGTGACTTCGACTATCGTCGAATTATTATGTACGTGACTTTGACTGTCGTTGAGTTATTATGTCATAGTCGAGTTGGGTCGACTTACTGACGACGGTGGCCTTAGCCATTTATTCGTTAGAGATGGTCGTAGCCTTTCATACATTGGAGATGGTCGTAGTCTTTCATATATTGGAGATGGTTGTAGCCTTTCATACATTGAAGATGGTCGTAGCCTTTCATACATTGGAAATGGCCGTAGCCTTTCATATATTGGAGATGGTCGTAGCCTTTCATACATTGGAGATGGCCGTAGCCTTTCATACTTTGAAGATGGTCGTAGCCTTTCATATATTGGAGATGGTCGTAGCCTTTCATACTTTGAAGATGGTCGTAGCCTTTCATGTATTGGAGATGGTCGTAGCCTTTCATACTTTGGAGATGGTTGTAGCCTTTCATACTTTGAAGATGGTCGTAGCCTTTCATATATTGGAGATGGTCGTAGCCTTTCATACTTTGAAGATGGTCGTAGCCTTTCATATATTGGAGATCATGCTAGTCCAGTCCCTTTGTCATGCCAGTCGGGAGGGCGTATGGAGTGGTTGGTGTGATAAACTTGCCTCGTGAGTATCTCCATGCGTCTCCTCTGTCGCCTCGTTAAAAACCTCCCCGAGAAAACCCAATTGGGACAAAACTCGGGCAAGGGAAAAAGAGTACGACTCGGGAGGCGCTTTTCAGAAATGGAAACACTTGAGGTGGGCGACGTTCCAGTTGTTTTGGAGAGTTTTTCCTTCCATTGTCTCTAGCTGGAATGCCCTTTTATCTGCTGCTGTTGCTGTGATTTTGTATGGTTCGTCCCAGTTGGCGCCCAATTTTCCTTCGCTTGGGTCTTTTGATGCCAACGTTTTGGCTTTGAGGACGTAGTTACCCACTTTGAGCGGTCGTATCTTGGCCCTCTTGTTGTAGTACCTTTCGACTTGTTGTTTCTGGGCCACCATTCTTATGTGAGCCATTTCTCTTCTTTCCTTAGCCTCATCGGGATCTTGAAGTCTGTTCATGTCGTTTTCAGCTCCGCTTGCATACGAATAACTGAGGCTTGGTTCGCCGAGTTCGACAGGTATGACAACGTCGGTTTTGTAGACCAGTGAGTATGGTGTCTCTCCTGTGGAGGATTTGGGTATGGTTCGGTGTGCCCAGAGTACTTCTGGTAGTAGTTCGGGCCATAGCCCTTTGGCGTCTTTGAGCTTCTTCTTCAGTATGTTTAGGATTATTTTGTTGGACGATTCTGCTTGGCCGTTGGCGGAGGGGTGGTATGGCGTGGAGAGTACTCGCTTAATATGCCATTTGTCGAAGAATTCAGTTATTTTCTGGCCGATGAACTGCCGCCCGTTGTCGCAGGTGATTTTTTTGGGGATGCCGAAGCGACAGATGATATTCTTCCATATGAAAGCGATGAATTCCTGTTCGCGTATTTGGGCGTACGCACCTGCTTCCACCCACTTGGAAAAATAGTCAGTTAAAACTAGTATAAATCGTACCTTTCCTCGTCCTGCTGGTAGCGGGCCGACTATATCCATTCCCCATTTGATGAAAGGCCACGGGGAAGTGACTGAGTGGAGAGGCTCTCCTGGTTGGTGTATCATGGGGGAGAACTTCTGTCATTGTTCGCACCGGCGGACATATTCTGCCGCGTCTTTCTTCATAGTTGGCCAATAGTAGCCGGCCCGTACTAAGCAGCGCACGGGGGCGCGATTACCTATGTATGCGCCGCAGTAGCCTTCGTGTACTTCTTCGAGTACTGGTGTTGTTTGGTGAGGGCCTAGGCACTTAGCCAGGGGTTCGCCAAAGGTCCTTTTGTAGAGCTCGTGGTTTATCAGGCAATACCGGGCGGCCTGTACGCGGAGCTTCTTGGCTTCTTTTTTTCCAGGTGGGAGTGTCCCTTCCTGTAAGTAGGACACGAACTGGTCGTGCCAGTCACAAGTCAAATTTAAGGAGAGTACCTTAGTATGATCAATGGCTGAATGAAGGAGGGTGACCACGCTTTCTTTGTCGAAGTTTTTAGTGGCTGCGACCAGTTTTGCTAGACCGTCTGCCTCAACGTTCTGCACCCTAGGAACCTGCTCAAAGCGGCACTCGTCAAGCTCGGTCATTAATCTGTGGATCTCCGACTGGTACTTTTGCAATCTCTGCTCCTTGGTTTGGTAAGTCCCAGTGACCTGGTTCACCATGAGTTGGGAGTCGTAATGGAGAACGAGTTGTCGTGCTCCATACTTGATGGCTAATTTTATACCTGCGATAACAACCTCGTACTCGGCCTCGTTGTTAGTCATCTCGGGGCATCGTATGGACTGGCAAATTATTTCGCCCGTGGGGACTTCGAGGACGAGTCCCAGTCCTGATACCGAGGCATTAGCAGCACCGTCAGTGTAAAGAGCCCACAGGTCGGTGTTGGAGGGGGCACGGTGTGCCTCTTGTTTCGCCTCTAGCAGTATCTCTACACTGAAGTCGGCCACGAAGTCAGCGAGGACCTGCGACTTGATGGCGGTTCTCGGGAGATATGAGATATCATGCTCGCTGAGCTCTATGGCCCACCTGGTGAGCCTGTCTGATAACTCAGGCTTATGTAGGATGCTTCTCAGGGGGAAGATTGTCACCACTTTTATGGGGGGGCATTGAAAATAGGGCCTGAGCTTCCGTGAAGCTATGACCAGTGCCAGGGCTTATTTTTCAAGATGTGGATACCGTGTTTCGGCTTCCACTAGGGTATTGCTAATATAATAAATAGGGGATTGCGTAGCTTTAGTCTCGCGGACCAATACTGCACTGACGGCGACCTCTAATACGGCCAGGTATACCAGCAGGGGTTTGCCCGGATTTGCTTTGGCCAGCAGCGGAGGCGAGGAAAGGTATGCCTTCAATTTTCTCAAGGCTTCGATACATTCTTCATTCCATTGTAATCCATTGTCCTTTCTTAGTAAGTTGAAAATTTTGTGGCATCTGTCGGAGGATCGTGAGATGAATCTAGATAGGGCGGTTATTCGCCCCGTCAGCTTTTGCACCTATTTCTTATTGTTCAATATCTCGGGTATCGCGTCTATCGCCTTTATTTGGTCTGGGTTAACTTCGATACCTCGTTTTGATATGAGGAATCCTAAGAACATTCCTGAGGCTACACCGGAGGCACATTTCTCGGGGTTCAGCTTCATCCCGTATCTTCTCAATATTCCGAAGGCTTCTTTCAGGTGGTCGATGTGATCCTCTTTTCTCGCCGACTTCACCAGCATATCGTCGATATAGACTTCCATGGTCTTACCGAGCTGCTCTTTGAACATCTTGGTGACCAATATCTGGTATGTAGCCCCCGCATTTTTGAGCTCGAAGGGCATCACTTTGTAGCAGTAAGTCCCTTGGTGGGTGATGAAAGTCTTCTTCTCCTGATCTTCCTCGACCATCATGATTTGATTGTAACCGGAATAAGCGTCTAGGAAACTCAACAGTTCATGTCCTGTGGTGGCGTCGATCAATTGGTCGATGTGAGGTAGTGGGAATGAATCCTTCGGGCATGCTTTCTTTAGATCGGTGAAATCTACGCACATTCTCCACTTCCCGTTTTTCTTTTTAACCATGACGACATTGGCGACCCACTGGGGGTACTTTGATTCCCTGACGGAGTCGTTGGAAAGTAGTTTGTCCACTTCCTCGCTGACCGCTTCATTGATTACGGCATTAAATTTTCTTCTCATTTGCCGCACGGGCGGATGCAATGGGTCGACGTTCAGCTTGTGGGTGGCGACATCTCGCGGGATCCCTGGCCTATCTGAATGGGAGAAAGCAAATAGATCTGTATGGTTAGTTAGGAATTCATGATACTAACTTGGGTCGGTGAGGCCGTGGCCGATGTAGGCTTTCATTGCTGGGTTGGTATCGTCTAATTGGACTGGGTCGAGGTCTTCGACTGTCGCTTTACATGCTTCTAAGACGTCGGGATATTTGATGGCATCCGTTGTTGGGTCGATTTTGGTTCCCGACACGGCTAATTGTTATGCCTCCACACTTGCCCCTCTTAGTTGTTGGGTGTGGGCGCAGTCTTGGGTTATTTTGTAGTACTCCTGCGCGGTGCATGTCTCTCCCCTAATGTTGAATATTCCCCATGGGGTAGGGAATTTGACCACCTGGTAAAGGCTTGAAGGAACCGCTCGCATGGCGTGTATCCATGGGCGTCCTATGATGACGGTGTACGTCGTTTCTTGGTTCATCACATGGAAAGTCCTTTCCAGCGTGACTCCTCCCGCTAGGACGGGCAGAGTTATTTCTCCGGATGTCCGTTCCACTGCATTGTTAAAACCGGTTAGTGTTATGTAGCACGGTATTACCCTATCCTCGAGTCCCATTTGTGCAAGGACCCTTGGGTGGATAATACAAGCGCCACTTTCGTCGTCGACCATGACTCTTTTGACATCTGTATCAGTGATGCGTAAAGTAATGACTAAAGCATCATAGTGAGGGAAAGACAAACCTTCGGCATCAGACTTATCAAAGGCAATACTACCTTCGAAGTCGTCATACCGTTCGTGGGAGATGGTCCGCTTCAGTCTGTGCGTATTGGAGAACTTGACGTGGTTGATCGTTGAATCGGTGTTGCCGCCCATGATCATGTTTATCGTCCGTGTTGGGGAAGGCGGCTTTGGTGGCCCACGGGGTTGTTCCCATCCGTGCGCAAAGTTGATTTTTTTATCGCTGAGTAGCTCCTTCAGGTATCCCTGGTTCAGCATCCTGACTATTTCTTGCCGTAGGCCTATGCAGTCTTCGGTTTTGTGTCCCCGTTCTTGATGGAACTCGCACAGGATGTTTGATTTCCTTGTGGCGGGATCTGATTTCATCTTCTGCGGCCATTACACCTTGGTGCCTAGCTTCTTCAGTGCGTACACTATTTCTGAACGCAAAAGTTATGTGCGAATAATAAGAGGGGCGTACCTCTTTCGTTTCGGAGTGGGACGACGTGTAGCTGTAAAGCGTCCGTATGTCTAGGCGGTGGATAGGAGGATCTGGTGTATGGCTGATGTCGGTCTCTGTTGGAGCGCGGGAGTTGTTCTCGACGTCCCTCATTGCGCCGATCTTTCCTTGTTTCTGAGTGTATTGCCGTTAGCCATTGAGTCGACCCATTGAGATCATCTTCGTCCTCTCGTACCTCAGCACAGTAGGCATTGTGGATTTCCTCCCATGTGGTGGGGGGATATTTCATGAGGCGGCTTAGCAGCTTCTTGGTTGCCCTCGAGCCGTCCCTGCTTAGCCCGTTCTGGAAAGCGGCGACTGCCATACCTTCCGATACATTCGGCAGACCTATCCTCACCCTGTTAAACCTGGCTAGGAAGTCCCTGAGCCCTTCACCTGTGGTCTGTCTGATGGCGAAGATGTCGTTTACCCTTGCTTCCTCTTTCTTCGCACCCGCATGGGTGGTGACGAACATATCCGCCATTTCCTCGAATGTTGATATTTCCTTAGCTGGAAACTGAGAATACCATGTCAAGGCCCCTCCTGTCAACATCTCGCCAAACTTCTTCAGCAGCACCGATGGTACCTGTTCTTTCGATAGGTCGTTGCCTTTCACAGCAGTGACGTAGTAAATTAGATGATCCTCGGGATCTGTGGTTCCGTCGTACGCCTTCAAGTAGGGAGGCATCTTGAAGGTTTTTGGGATAGAGTGAGGAGCAACTTCTTCAGTGTATGGCTGCTCTACGAACCTTCCCACATCGCGCTTTGGTAGCAACTTGGGGGCTCCGGGGATTTTGTCGACCCTCTCCTGGTGTTCCTTCATCTGGTCGCGGAGTGCTTTGTTTTCGTTTTTCATTTCTTCCATCTTCCTTAGGATGGCAGTTAGCATACCGTTGCTGGTCCGTGCCTCGATGGGTTCGTTATTTACTCGTGTATCCTCATGTTCACCCATGGCATCGGTGATGCTTACCGTTGGCACAAATCTGATATTGCCTGGTGGTGGTTTCTCAACCAAGCCACTTAGGGTTCTTGTCAGCCATTCTTCCAGTAGTTTTTTGACTACCGAGGGTGCTTCATTAACAGCAGACGTGGAAGCTCTTTTTTCGTGCAAGATCGTTAGATCTTCGGATGGGGAAGATGAGATCTCTGCACATGGTGCGGTTTTGGGGGGTGCGTTAATAATGATATTGTCACTGGCCTCGTTGAGGGGACCAAGAAGGTTGGCTATGACACCCATTATAAATTTCGATCTGGTGTTGTTTTCAGCCATCTTTTGTTTTCGTGTGATGTAGAGAAAGGTAGTTGGTTGATCTCTAGATGGATACTATGATTTTGATTCTCGAATTCCCCACAGACGGCACCAAATTGTTTGGCTCAAAAGTTAAACGATACTTTGTAAGCTAAAAACAATCAAAAAATATGAAAAGGGTCAATCATAATCAAATATAATAACCCTAAAGATGAAAAAATGAAGTTATTGTTGTAGATCTACTATTATGAAATGATAGCATGAACTCAAGAGAAGATAGTTGTTAGAGATAGAGATAGAGATAGAGAGAGAATAGGTTAAGGTGAGAGAGTTGTATTATTCGAGAATAACACATATTCTTTTACAATGGGAAGGTCCCCTTTTTATAAGGAGAGGCCTTCCTTAAAATAGCAATTAAAGTATTGAATGTGGTTGACGTCCTCCTAGCGAGGACGTCCAGTTCAAAGTGGCGTCGCCTTCGCCCTCACGTCCGAACCGTGCCCTTATTATAATGGCTATACGCTTACAGGGCGTACCCTTTGGCGTAGAGACGTATAGGGTCAAATTTGACCCATACACCCAGTATTCCATCAATTAGTAACCCAAGATTCTATACATTTATTAACTGAGAAAGAAATCCACCGGGGCAAAAATACTATAGATGCAAGATAGAAAAGAGAAGTGAATGCTTTATTTTTGCCATTTTTTCATATGTGAATTGTAATCAACCCATTCGTACACTCTATGCGATCAAATATTTCTTACACACATGAGTTTTATACAAGGTATCGGACCAATGAATCTATTTTCTTTGTAATTTTGTGGTTAATCTTTGAATCTAGAAAGAATCTAGAGAAAAACTAAGAAATCACTTCGAATGAAGAAATTCAGGAAACAAGATGGTCAACTGCACCAAATATTAATAAAATAATTTTAATTTGTTTCAAACAACAAAATGAGTTTTAGAATTTTATTGTTATTTTATGTAGTAGGAAGGTCGCAATAGGGTTGCCAGATTATGAAAAATCCTTATAATACAAAATATATTATTGAAATTCTGAATTTTGAAACACACTCACTCAGGCACATGCCACACTGTCACTTAAAATATAAATATTAGATTGAAATAAACTTAAATGAAATGGTATGGTCATTAAGAATTTTAATAGCGAATTTTAATTTATTTGGAATTGTGATGTTATTATTATTATTGTAGAGTGAAAGATTTTTTCATGTCAAATCATTATCTAAAGGTGGTCAAGTTGACATATAAAAAGTGAAAAAGTTAAATAATTTTGTCTTGAGTGATTTTTGTATTTAGAAGTGACCAAGGTGGAAGATATATCAATTACCATCTAATCACACAGACAAGTGAGATAAACAAATTAATCATAACCAACATGGTTTGTAATGAGATAATCAGATAAGTATTCTCCATCCTTAATCAATCGTTTCAAGTTTGAATTTATAGAAAAAATCGTGTTAAGGAGTTATTCTCTTTTAAATGAATCTTATGCGATACGAATCCGAATATTGTCAGACCCCAATACGGATATCATACACCAAATAAGTAAACCCAACAAAAAAAACAAATTAATCATAGAAAAAAGTGAATTTTACTTTTCTTATTTGCTCTGATTGAATGGTCTATAACACGTGAAAAAAAGTGTATTGAGAATATTCTTTATTAAATATTTCACTTTTTAGTCTTTGGTTAAAAAAAGAACGAGATTAAGGAAAAGAGCTAAAATATCAAAGAAAAGGATAATATAAAACAAAACAAAAATCTTATTTTAATAATCTCATCTATGATCTTTTTTTGGGTAATAATCTCATATATGATCGAAATGCTAGAAAAAAAGACTTTCGTGTTCCAGTTTATGTAATGTTCTTTAATTAAATTTAAAATTTTACATGTTTATTCGACTTGTCTATTGCAAAATAATAGTAAAAGAAAATATAATGTAACAAGTAAAATGCAAGTTTTATGAAGGAAATATCATATCAAAGGTGAATTTTGTTTAATTTAATGCATTTGAATAATTGATCTTAAAATGTTATTTATAAAAATATATTATTAGAATGAGTTGTTGGAAGTTGAAATGTGTTATAACAAGAATAATTGATAAGGAAAGTACTATTTAGTGACATTTGGAGTGGAAATAATATTAGATAGTCACTTTTAATTATGTTGTTTAAAATATATTCATAGTGTATAATGTATTTAAAGATTAGTCAATTTCACTCAAACTTCAGGATACGTCCTAGAGTTTAAACCTCAAATTTTAAACTTCACGACATCGTGTCCTAAAATTTAAAAATTTTATACAAAAGTTCAAATCTTGTGTCCTGAATTTTAAACTAGTAGTTCACATATTCAGGACACATAATCATTGTGAGCACGTGATTTTTGTCTCGCTTGAATTACTCCTATAGAATTCATAAAATTAGGAATTTTCTTTTATTTATTTAATTTTAGGGAATTAATTGCATGATTTTGTGTTTGTTTGCATTTTTTGTGTGCATTTTTAATTGATATAATTTATAAAAAAATAGTGCATTCGCATTTAGGACCCAATTTTAATATTTTCGTTCTATTAGTTAATTAACATTACAAAAAATAGAAGAAAATAACAAAAATTAGTCTTTTTGCATTTTATAAAAGAATTAATTGAATTGAAATAAAGGAAAAGAAGAAAGACTAGCTTATGTAATTTTGGGCCAGATTTATAGTAGCCCAAGCAAAACCCCTTCCCAAACCCGTTCAACCCCGCCCAAAACCACCCCGATCCGGTCCAGACCACCTGCCCCATGGAACGACGTCGTTTCAGCTCCAATCAATCTCAACCGTCTAGGTTTTTTAATCTAACGGTTGAGAAGCCCACCTTAATTAATATAAATCTGTCCAAACCACCCCTACCCCCTAGGCTCCCTACCCTTCGTCTCTCTCACACCCCTCTCACCTGAACCGTAACGCCATGATAATAGGTGAATTTGACTATAATCACACCTTAAATAATCACCTTCTTGTGTAGTTTTAATGCTAAAAGTGATAACAAAATGCTCTTATTAGTATTTTTCATGGTTTGCAAGTGATATATGTATAAGGAAGGCTAAGGAGTAGTTTTTGAGTCAAAAATTGGAGAAAAAAGGCCAAATGTATAAATTCCCAATGAAGCTACGCCATGCCAGCCCTCAGGAATCAGAAAAGGAGTTTGGCCGCGGTTCTACCGCAACCGCGGCAGAACCGCGGTGGAAGGCAGCTTCAGAAGTTTGAAAATTCAGAGAGGGTGATTGGCCGCGGTTCTACCGCGACCGCGGCAGGCGCAGGAAGTTCAGGGGTCAAAGTGCAAATACGGGATTTTTAGATCTAAACCCTATTTAAAACATTAGACTTCGCCCAAAAGAGGAATGTATTAATTTTTAGGGTTTCTTAGCAAGGAAAACCATTGTGAGAGAATACTTCAAACATCTTTCTTCTTTACTTTTGATTTTTAATGATGAATTCTATCTTAGCTTATTTCCCCATAGCCATGAGTAGCTAAATTCCTTGTCTAAGGTTTTGATGGAACCTATTGGGTGATGAACTTCTTTTTTATGTGAATACAAATTGTTAGTTTAATCTCTATTTGTTCAACTTCGTATTTGTTGTAGTTAATTGACAGGATCCTCAATTAGCTGTGCCTATTTAGTGTGCATAACTTGGAAAAGAGTGCATATTTAGGTTATTGTTGAACAACACTACTCCTAGATTATTAGAGGAATCTATAATTGCGGGTTTAAAGGCGGGATTAAGGATAACGAAGCCTTGGGTGTAATCTAAAGTGAATTATGCTAATTAAAGTAAGCTAGTGTATCTCGGGAGAGTGCAATTAGTATATTACTGTGATTACTCGGGAGAGATTTACGGTAAGATTAGCGTTCATGATTGATAGAGATGTGTTGGTAAATTTGTATGAGCATAAAAAGAAGGGAATCCATCAATAGGTGAAATCATTGTCTTAGCTTCTTCTCATTATTGTTTACAACCTTATTAGTTTAGTTTACAGTTATTTAGTTACTTGCAAGCGTAGTTGTTAAAGAACATTCAACTGAGATTTGAATATCTGGAAAACTGGTTCTGAAGAATTCGTGGGTCTGAATATAGTGGTTGATAGGTTAACTCTCTGTGGATTTGACCTTGGGCGTAATACACGGGTTATATTTATAACGTCCGCAGAGTCCTTTTTATAAGGCACAGTTGGGCGCGATTAAATTTTGGCGCCGTTGCCGGGGAGTTAACGGAATTATCAATTTTCATTGACAGAAATACAAAGATTCTTATTGCAGTCAGATTTCTCTCTACCAAAATTTTTTATTGAAAATTTAACGGTTGTTGAATTGGTTGCTCAGGTGTATGCCTAGAAAGTCTACGAGAACTGGAGAACTACTTGAAGGACTCTCACACCCCGAACAAACATTTCGGGCATTAAACTGTGCCAACAAAAGAATTCAACAATCCCAACAAACACTCAAAATCGAAATTGACATGGGGGGCATCAACGATCCTAACAGAAACGTTAGGCAAGAGGCACCTCCTGTGCCTGAAGGAGCACTATATGACTGGGCACAACCCACTGCTGATAATTTGGCCACTACCATTGTTGTGCCCCTAATACAAGCTGAATCGTTCCAGATCACAAACAATATGCTACACTTGTTGCAAAACAAGGGACTCTTTTCTGGGACACAAACAGAAGATCCTCAACATCACTTGAAGAACTTCTTATCCATATGCAAAACACAAAGACAACCCAACGTGACACCGGAAGCAATCAGGCTATTATTGTTTCCATTCTCGGTGACATGAGTCGCATAGGTTTGGCTAAATTTGCTCCATATCAACTTTATAGAAACTTGGGATGAATTAGTCAAGCAATTCCACAACAAGTTCCACCCGCCCAACAAAACTGCTCAATAAATTGATGAGATCGTAAGCTTCAAGAAGAAACCAATGGAGACATTACATGAGACATAGAGCAGGTTTAAAGGAATGTTGGTTATGTGTCCTCACCACGGTGTTCCAGAACAAATGTTGGGACAACGATTTTACATGGGTCTGTCCGACAGCATGAAGAATGTTGTAGATGCCTCAGCTAGTGGGGCGTTCTTGAGCAAGACTTGGAGAGAAAGTCAGAATTTGTTGGACAAAATGGCACAAAATTCGGGATGGACAACTAGGAATGCACCTATAACTCCAGTGGTGCACTCAGTGCCTTTTGATCCTTCTAACACTATAGCTGAAAATATGGCGACTCTCTTGATACAGATGAGCATCCTCACCAAAAAGGTGGAGGAATCAGGGCAAAAACAGCAAGTACATATAGTAGATACTACCAATAGGGGCTTGTATGCATTAGCCAGCCAATTGGTAATCCTTGGAATGCAGAGCATGATCATCATCAGCACCCTGAAGATATGAACTATGTGGCTAACTATGGGGGTCAGAGACAAGAAAATCAGAATTGGGGTCAGCAGTCTCAGCAGCAGTACAGGATACTTCAGCCATAATACAACGCCGGAAACATGGGAGGTATGAGACCCCCCAACAACATGGCACTGTATCCTAGACCACATGGGTACAACAATCAGTAACAAGGGTACCATCCACCTCAGCAACAACATGGTGGAAGACAAGAAGATGGGTTTGCAAGACTGGAAGCAATGATGCAGCAGGTTATTGGGTCCAATGCCAAGATGAATGAAATAGTGGATGCACATGATGCAACCATTAAAAATATTGAGGTACAAGTGGGCCAGATCTCGATGTCGCTGAACAATCGTCCTCAAGGGACATTACCTGCAGATACCCAGATCAATCCAAAAGATCAGGGCCCAAAGCAGCTGATGGCAGTGAGTCTCCGAAATGGTAAGGATCTAGATGTTGAACAAGAAAGAGC
>MU689201.1:36265-58053 GCA_026770625.1 Nicotiana glauca | reverse complement strand
GGTGACACTTACTCAGACCTGCAGTGCAGTGGTGTCTAGACCTGTAGCTGAAAAGTTATCTGATCCAGGTAGCTTTACAATTCCATTCACTATAGGGAACTTCGCCTTTACTAAGGCACTTTGTGATTTAGGGGACAACATCAATCTTATGCCCCTGGTTATTTATAAGAGGCTGGGCATTGGGAGAGCTAGACCCACCTCTATGTTCGTGCAGTTGGCCGACAGGACGGTGAAACGTCCATTTGGGATTCTTGATGATGTACTCATTGAGGTGGGGAAATTCGTATTCCTCACAGATTTTGTAATCTTAGACTGCAAGGTGGATGAAGAAATTCCTATAATCTTAGGGAGACCATTCTTGGCCACGGGGAGAGCGTTGGTTGATTGTGAGACTAGGGAGCTCAAGATGAGGCTTAATGATGAAGAAATTATATTCAACGTGCAGAAATCTATGAGGCGACCAAGTGAGTTCGCAAATTGCTCTCTTATTGATGTAGTGGATGTAATTGTAGAGTCTGATGATGAGGTGATGACGGCTGAGGACCCCCTTGCAGCATGCTTAATGAATTTAGATGAAGTGAATGGGGAAGATTTGTTGGATTGGGTGTTAGCATTGGAAGGTAGAGGCTCCTGGGACAGAAATTTAGAGTTTGAGCCTTTACACTTAGAAAAGAGAGAGACCCCTCCAGCAAAACCATCCATTGAAGAAACACATAAGCTGGAACTAAAGCCATTACCAGCCCACCTCAGGTATGATTTTCTGGGTCCCAACTCCACATTACCTGTTATTATCTCATCTGGTTTGTTAGATGTGCAGGTTCAACAACTTATACAGGTACTAAAGGAGTGCAAAACTGCCATTGGGTGGACCATGGCAGACATCAAGAGGATCAGTCCCGCCTACTGCATGCACAAGATTATGCTGGAAGAGGGGCATAAACCTTCCAGGGAATATCAGAGGAGGCTGAATCCAAATATGAAGGAAGTGGTTAAGAAGGAAGTGATAAAATGGTTGGATGCGGGAACCATCTTCCCAATTTCTGACAGTAGCTGGGTTAGCCCAGTTCAATGTGTGCCTAAAAAGGGTGGCATGACGGTGGTGAAGAATGACAACAATGAACTCATCTCAACAAGAACCGTCACAGGCTGGAGAATTTGCATGGATTACAGAAAGTTGAATCTAGCCACCTGGAAAGACCACTTCCCACTTCCCTTCATTAATCAGATGTTGGATAGATTGGCAGGGAGTTCACACTTTTTCTTCCTGGATGGGTACTCAGGGTACAATCATATATCCATTGCCCCTGAGGACAGAGAAAAGACCTCCTTCACATGCCCATATGGCATTTAAGCCTTCAGGAGGATGAACTTTGGCCTATGCAATGCACCCGCCACATTCCAACGGTGCATGATGGACATATTCACTGACATGGTAGAAGATATAATGGAAGTGTTCATGGATGACTTCTCAGTGGTGGGGAATTCATTTGAGGAATGCCTAGTAAATCTAACGCGTGTGCTGAAACGGTGCATCGAGACTAATTTGGTTCTGAATTAGGAAAAGTGCCATTTCATGGTACAAGAAGGAATAGTCTTGGGGCACCGGGTGTCAAGCAAAGTAATAGAGGTTGATAGAGCAAAGGTTGATGTCATAGCAAAGCTGCCGCCGCCAACTTCAGTCAAAGTCATAAGAAGCTTTCTTGGACATGTCGGGTTCTACCGGAGGTTCATTAAGGACTTCTCCAAAATCGCCAACCCTCTCTGTAAGTTGTTAGAGAAAGATCACCCTTTTGTATTTTATGATGATTGCAGGGTAGCTTTTGAGGAGTTGAAGCAAAGGCTGGTCACAACACCCATCATCATTGCCCCCAACTGGGAGCAACTGTTCGAATTAATATGTGATGCTAGTGACTACGCAGTGGGGGCAGTGATGGGCCAGCAGAAGGACAAATTGATGCACCCAATCTACTATGCTAGTAGGACGCTAAGTGGAGCCCAGTTGAACTACACAGTGACAGAAAAGGAGATTCTAGCTGTGGTATTTGCTTTTGACAAGTTCCGGTCCTATTTGATAGGATCTAAGGTAATCGTGTACACTGACCATGTAGCTCTTAGATACTTAATAGAAAAGAAAGACTCTAAGCCACGCCCGATTCGTTAGGTGTTGCTACTGCAAGAGTTCGATCTTGAAATTTGTGACCGCAAGGGCATTGAAAATCAAGTTGATGATCACCTATCACGACTTGAAGGAGCTGAAAATGTAGTAGAAGTTGAGGAAATTCTGGAAACTTTTCTAGATGAGCAATTGCTCGCTACCACTCATCAGGAAGCGCCTTGGTATGCAGACTATGCCAATTACCTGGACAATGGTATTGTTCCTCACGACCTATCATCGGTCCAGAGGAAGAGATTTTTTCGTGAAAGCCAATTATATTACTGGGATGAGCCCTACTTGTTTCGAATATGCCTTGATAATATGATTCGGAGATGCATCCCCGAGATCGAACAATCTTTTGTCTTGCAGGCTTGTCACGCTTCGGCTATGGTGGTCACTTTGGAGGAATCAGGATAACAGCTAAGGTGCTAGAGGCAGATTTTTTTGGCCAACGGTGTTTAAAGATGCTCACTTGTGGGTCAAGGGTTGTAATGAATGTCAACGCATCGGGAACATTTCCCGGCATCACGAGATGCCCATGAACCCAATCCAAGAGGTGGAAGTGTTCGATGTTTGGGGGATAGATTTCATGGGTCCCTTCATCAGCTTCTATGGCAATAAATACATTATTGTTGCTGTAGACTACGTGTCCAAGTGGGTGGAAGCTGCAGCATTACCCACCAATGATGCTAAGGTGGTGGTCGGGTTTCTAAAGAAGAACATATTCACCCGTTTTGGGACACCGCGTGCAATTATCAGCGACGGAGGCACCCACTTCTGCAACCGGGCCTTCGAGAAGTTGTTGGAAAAATATGATGTGCACCACAAGGTGGCTACTCCGTACCACCCGCAGACTAGTGGACATGTTGAGGTGTCCAACAGAGATATCAATAGCGTATTGACAAAAACTGTAAACGCTACAAGAACTGACTGGTCAAGGAAGTTAGATGGTGCACTGTGGGCTTATAGGACAGCTTTCAAGATACCAATTGGTATGTCGCCATATAAGTTGGTGCTTGGGAAGGCTTGTCACCTACATGTTGAACTTGAACATAAAGTGTGGTGGGCACTAAAACAGCTGAACTTAGACTTGGAAGCTGCGGGTACGTCTAGGGTCACTGGATTACATGAGCTCGAGGAGTTCCGGTATCTTGCTTTTGAGAGAAGAAGGTTGTATAAAGTGAGAATGAAGAGGCTTCACGATCAGAACATCATTGAGCGAAATTTCAAACCTGGGGACAGGGTATTGCTTTATAACTCAAGACTGCGGTTGTTCCCGGGTAAGCTAAGGTCAAGGTGGTCTGGACCATTTTACGTGGTTGAAGTGTTTCCATCCGGAGCTGTGGAAGTTGCTACTGAAGATGACTCTCGTACATTTAGAGCCAATGGTCAGCGATTGAAATTATATGTCGGTATGAACGAACCTAAGGAAATATCTAACTTGCATTGAATGAACCACATAGGTCGAGCGAACCTTAATTGCGCTCATCTGAGTCGTGCCGCGACATTAAATCAGGCGCTGTGTGGGAGGCAACCCACAGAATTATTGTAACTGTAATCTTATCTTAGTATATATACAAAATTTTAAAAAAATGGGCGAAAGATTCAGAAAGGGGCTTCGACTGCGGTTCCACTGCGACAGCGGTCACATAGCCTCTCTGAACCTCACTGGTCGCGGTTCTACCGTGATCGCGGTAGAACCGCGGCAGGACCAGATGCGGCCAGGTAAGTAGATAAGTTAAATTGTTAAAAAAAACCTTTTAACCTAAATAAAAATCACCCCCACCCTTTTCCATCCCATTCTCTCATCCTCTCTCTACAACAAATAACCCCAAACTCTCTCCCTTCCCTCTTCATCTTCCCTCCCCTTTCCTCCCCAACCTCCATTAACACACCTCCAATTCTCCCTCTCTTCAACTCAAGTAAGTTATTCTCCTCTGTCTCTATTTCTTTCTCTTCCAAGTGCGTATTTTGTTAAGTTATTAGTTTTAACTAAACCCTAGTTAGGATTAGTGTAAAATTTGATTTTTTTTTGCTTTCTTCTATGTTTGCCATTGTTGTAGTTGATGTTTATGAGGTTTATTTAGTGCTAAATTGCTTGGGAATCCATTATTTTATAATTGTGAAGTGGTGTTGGTGTCTTGGAGGCCTAAACTATATTTTTGTGGTGTAGTATAGTATTGGGTCATGTGATAGCTGAAATTTTGGTATTGTGTTGTATATTTTTGGGGTGTTTTAAGCCCAACCTAGGTTTGGGGTGTTGTAATTGATGGTTGGGGTGTTGTAATTGATGGTTGATGATGTGTAGTTGATGGGTAGTATGGTTGTAGTTGATATATGGTGGTGTTGTATTTCATGTGTAACAATGAAAGGAGTAAGTGTGGGGTGTATTATGCCGGAAGCGGTAAGAAAAATAGTGGGGCTATTGTGAAGGATATTATGAATGAATTGAGGGAAAGTTTTTGGTGCATCGGGTGGTGAAGTCTGAGTACCCATCCGATTGGCACTAGTTAAGGCACATTTGATGTTTATGTTGATTCCGTGCAGGTCACGTGGCTCCTAAAAGACACAGGCGATCTGGAGGTCCATCCCACCGACCTACTTATGATGAGTCCAGGTTCCAATCGAAACTGGCGGAGGACGAATTCAACGCCAAGGCTACAAAGGCCTTCCTCCATGAGATCCCGATTGATCGGGTAGCCCTCCGAGCCGAAAAGGTGGAGATGTATGAAGAAATACAGAGGCGGGAAATGGAATTCCTATTTAACGACCCTGCCCCAGTTAACAAGATGCTGGTTCGAGAATTTTACGCCAACTGCCCATTGCACTTGGGTAGGGAGGTAATTGTTCGGGGTACAGTGGTCAGTGCTACAATTCCAACAATTCGCCAGGTGTTGCAGCTGCCTCCATTCACCAGTGACGTCGACTATTACCATGACAAACCAGGGGTGATATGGGAGGTCATGACGGATGTACTTTGCATATGGGGGCGACCCATTTGGATACATGACTAAATAACCCTCAACTCTAAATCTTTCACACACTTGTCCAAGTGTTGGTTGACTGTTATATGCAGCAGGTTTCTGCCATCCAACAATACAACGGACATGAACTTCAATCGGGCACTGTTATATGCAGAAAGGATTTTGATGCGGCCCGGATAATTGGTGATGAAATGGACATACGGGGACCGCTGCTGAAAAAGGGATTCTATTACCCTTCCTTAGTGACCACACTATGCTTGATGAGAAACACATCCACCAATCCTGCCGATGGAGATTTGCCACCCAAAGGAGCATTCAAAGTTTCTTCCATCAGAGTGGGCCGGGGAATAAGGACCACAATTGAGATAGATGACGAGGATGATGATCTGGTCCCTCTTGCTCCATCCAGGAGGTCCGTTGACAGTGCCAGACCATCTAGATACACTCTTTCTGGGACTGGCATATCCAGATAACAGTCCACCAGGCCTATGCTGCGGTTCATGGAAGAAGAGGTTGCAGATCTCCGCACCTCAGTGGATGGATTGCACACAAGGATGGATGTTATGTCCCAGAGGCAATCAAGGTCTGAGAGCCGGTTCATGGCTTGGTTTCATGCATTGGGGAGAGCGTGCCATGTCGACCCCAGCACTGTCTCCGACTCTGACTGAGTCTCAGGGAAGTCTTCTAACCCTTCTGCTCTTTACTTTATTTATATGACATGGGGACATGCCATGATTTTAAGTGTGGGGTGGGAGACTTGCTCTGTTTGTATGTTGTCTTATATATAGCTGTAATGTAGTGTAGCGTTAGCATTGTATCTATTTGATTAGGTCTATATTAGGATTAGCTGACTTGGCCCAACGACGGACACTTGTCGACGGGTCTCTTGAGGGTCAAAGTCGGAACTAATTATAAAAAAAATAAAAAAAACAAAGTTAGAGGACTCTTCCTAATGACAGACTATTTGGACAGTACTCTTGAGGGAAGTAGTCCATGTAGATTTTCTTTTTATTTTCTTTTCTCTTTTAGGTAATGTATTACCTCCCCCTTAGTTTTTCTTTTGACCATAGTTTTTTTCCAAGGGTTTTTCTTGAACCGGGTTAGGTAGATTTTTCTTTTTGTAGTTTTAGGATTAGATGGGTGAAGGTCAGAATGTAAACCTAAATGTGCACACTTGCAAATAACTAAAAAAAAGGAACTTAAGAGTGTGACGTCTAAGCTTGTTTGTGGGCTCATAATATATGCCTTAATTTTGCACATCTTGTCTTGCTTGAATCACTCGTATGATTGTGTTGATGAACTGATTCAGAATGCGTTACATGCTAAGTGTGTGTGAGTTGTTACTTGCATCATATGCTTGCATATGATACCTAGAACTTGCCATGTGTGTTTGTAAAGCGAAATAGAAGTCGTTTGGTTTTAGAGATGATTGAGACATTTCTTTGTGCAACCCTTTATACTTGAGAATCCACCTGTGCATATTACCATAGTTAGCCCCTTTGAGCCTGAAACATGTTCTTTGATAACCCTATACTGATCTAAATTTCTGGGTTTGAATAAGCTAATTGTTTGAATATGTACTTCCTAGAAGTACTTGAATCACTAAAGAATATACAAAAGTCAAAGTGTGGGGTAGTAGGGAGTTAGTGAAAAAAAGGGAATCAAGAATGAAGGTTTGATTGGTGAACTGCATTGTACAATAAATCTCTAATCTAAAAAAAAACAAAAGAATAAGAAGAAGAAGAAGAAGCGAGTTGTACCTAAAGAAAAGTGGGGGTTACAAGTGAAATAAAATGTGGAATAATGATTGGGTTGAACATAAAGGTGAAATAAAAGGAAGTGTGTATTAAAAGTGCTTAGGGAGGTTAGTCACTATATCCAAATATATCCTACTTGTCTCTTAGCCTACATTACAACCTATAAAGACCTCTTGATCTTTGACTGAATGGCTCGATTAGTAGAGTATTACACTAGGGGCAAGCTTATGGTGTGTCTGTGTGGCATGTGAATGCTCTTTGCTGAGAGTGAGTGAATTCTTTCTATATATGGTTCCTTGTTGTTGAATTTTATGTGTGTGGAACTTCTCTCATATTTTGTTTATGTGAGGGCATGTGACTCAGGAAGAAAAAAAGTGAGTCTTCACTTGTGTGAGAGTAATTAGAGTGAGCACAAGTGTGTCTTGGCATGAGAGTCTGCATTTGAGACATGATTGTGCACTGCTTAGGTTGATCATTGATAATAGTGGGTGTCACATAAATTGGGGCAATGCATTGAACAGTTATGCCTAGAAGTGTGGTTTAGTTTGCTCGACGACGAGCAAATGTTTAAGTGTGGGGTATTGATAATAGGTGAATTTGACTATAATCACACCTTAAATAATCACCTTCTTGTGTAGTTTTAATGCTAAAAGTGATAACAAAATGCTCTTATTAGTGTTTTTCATGGTTTGCAGGTGATAAATGTATAAGAAAGGCTAAGGAGCAGTTTTGGAGTCAAAAATTGTAGAAAAGAGGCTAAATGTTTAAATTCCCATTGAAGTTACGCCATGCCAGCCCTTGGGATTCAGAAAATACGTTTGACCGCGATTTTACCGCGACCTCGGCAGAACCGCGGTGGAAGGCAGCTTCAGAAGTTTAGAAGTTCAGAGAGGGTGATTGGCCGCGGTTCTACCGCGACCGCGGCAGAACCGCGGCAGGCGCAGAAAGTTCAGGGGTCAAAGTGTCAAATACGGGATTTTTAGACCTAAACCCTATTTAAAACATTAGACTTCGCCCAAGAGAGGCATGTATTGATTTTTAGGGTTTCTTAGCAAGGAAAACCATTGTGAGAGAATACTCCAAACATCTTTCTTCTTTACTTTTGATTTTTATGATGAATTCTATCTTAGTTTATTTACCCATAGCCATGAGTAGCTAAATTCCTTGTCTAAGGTTTTGATGGAACCTATTGGGTGATGAACTTCTTGTTTATGTGAATACAAATTGCTAGTTTAATCTCTATTTGTTCAACTTCGTGTTTGTTGTAGTTAATTGACAGGATCCTCAATTAGCTGTGCCTATTTAGTGTGCATAACTTGGAAAAGAGTGCATATTTAGGTTATTGTTGAACAACACCACTCCTAGATTATTAGAGGAATCTATAATTGCGGGTTTAAAGGCGGGATTAGGGATAACGAAGCCTTGGGTGTAATCTAAAGTGAATTGTGCTAATTAAAGTAAGCTAGTGTATCTCGGGAGAGTGCAATAGTAAATTACTGTGATTACTCGGGAGAGATTTACGGTAAGATTAGCGTTCATGATTGATAGAGATGTGTTGGTAAATTTGTATGAGCATAAACAGAAGGGAATCCATCAATAGGGGAAATCATTGCCTTAGCTTCTTCTCATTATTGTTTACAACCTTATTAGTTTAATTTATAGTTATTTAGTTACTTGCAAGCGTAGGTGTTAAAGAACATTCAACTGAGATTTGAATATTTGGAAAACTGGTTCTGAAGAATTCGTGGGTCTGAAGATAGTGGTTGATAGGTTAACTCTCTGTGGATTTGACCTTGGGCGTAATACTCGGGTTATATTTGCAACGTCCGCAGAGTCCTTTTTATAAGGCACAGTTGGGCGCGATCACGCCACCGTCCTCCGCCGTAAGCTGCCGGCCGGAAATCGCCACCAAAAATACACCGCAACCTCCTCTCATCCTCCTCATTACAGTTCCAAACCCTTTTCCCCTCAAATCCCACTCGATTTGTTCAAATAAGCGAAACCCTAGCGCCGCCTCCATCGTACACGGTGCCACCGCCTCTAATCGACACCAAATTCACACCCCTTGACCACCATGACCTTCTCATCCTAAATCCCCATTTGTTTTTCCTCGAATCTTCCTCCAGTGGCTCGAATGTTGGATCACAAAGGAGCCCTAATTTTACGATTTCAATTTCAACGGGCATGTGAGGATTTTAGACCGTAATAGACCTTAGTCCTGTGTTTTCACTTGAAAACACAGGGTTAAGGTCTAATCCAGTCAAAAATCAGAGGAGTTTCTTCATTTGTCCATGCCGCTTTAGGTATTTCTTATTTTTTCTTTGTTAGTTTCTCATTATTTTTCTTTAATCCTTTTTCTTTGTTGTCATTTGCTTCCCTTTCATTTTCTGGATTTGTTTTTATTTTCCCAGTATGTAATTTGGGAATTTTTAATTAGAACTGATTTTGTCTTGTTCCCTGTTTGCTCTAGGATTTTATTTCTTGTTGATTTAGTTTAGTTTGATTAATCAGTATTTTTGCTTGCTCTTTTGATTTTGTTTGCCAGTATTTTTAGATTTTAGTTTTGATTTCCTTTTCTCTTCTGTTTATGTTGATTCTATATAATTTCGTTTGTTTTTAATTATTATTTTTTTGGGTTTGATTGATAATAGAGTTAATTGTGTCTGTTCAGTTAGTTTTGATTTTGGTAAGTAATTCAAAGCTTAAAATAGGTTTGTTGGACTATTAGTTCAATTTTGGGAGGGGTTTGGTTATAATTGAAATTATTTAACACTGTTGAACATTTTCAGCCTCTTGGGTAATTAACCATGGTCATTCTTTGACCAAGTTAAAAGGGGGTTGGGGTTAGTTAACCTAGGTTACTAATTCCTGAATTGAATCAAGGGTAGTATATGTAGTTTAATTAGAGAATAGTGCAGTAACTGAAATGGAACCCCCTAGAACCTTCTAGATGGGGGTTCTAATTTGAAAATCAGGAATTAGATGATGTAACTTGGGCAATAAGTCATGAATTGAAGGACTAAGTAGCTAAAAACTGAAAATTAGTAAAGGACTAGGGTGTAAAGTAGAAATTCTGAAAATGCCCTAGTATTTGCCTATAAAAGGCAGCCCACCTTACCTTACAATACAAGTTTTGAGAAGTTTAGAGAGTTAGAGATCTGAAAAAGTTTTAGAAGTTGGAGTGATCCAAAAAATCTGAAATTCAAAAATTCAAAGTTTTAGAGCCTAGAGAATCTGAAATTCAAAATTCAAGTTTGAGAGGTCTAGAGATCCAAAACTCTGAAAAATTCAAAATTCAAAATTCAAAATCTGAAACTTAGAGAAATCAGAAAATTCAAAATTCAAATTCAAAGCTGCTGAAAAACTACTGAAAATAGAACTTAGAAACAAAAATCCTGAAAATCAACAAAAAATATAGTGTAGAAAATCCTGACAGATCTACAGTTTTGTTTTCAATTAAATAGGCTCATCAAAGCCTGGTTTTTTCAAATCCGGTTGAGTTTCCTTGGTCAATTGAGGTTTATTTTGCGGCTGTTGCATCCTTTCCTTTATTTCCTGGATTTTTTACTTGGACTTGCTGATTTCCTGCTGAAATTTGCACCCGTTCTTATACTGCTGCCTAGCTGATACTCCTGCTCCCTTTTGTTTCAATTTCCAGGTACTTTTTGGCCTCAAGTGTTGTATGAAGATTGAGTTAAATGTGTATTCAAATCTGGAGATAAATATTACCTGATTTTATCCTGTGAACCTTCCCTTGTTCTACTCTAGTTTAGATGCATATTACAGTTATGTTTGCTTAAACATTACATCATTTGTACCTAATTGGACTGTATGGACTGTTTTCAGATTTGTATGAATGTGATGTTACCTATAATATAGTTAATGTTAGTATGGTTATCATATTAATTTGAGGTTTAAGTTTAGACTAAGATGTTGATTAGAAATAGGGTCCAAAATTAGTATGTATACTCATTTGATGTAGAATCAGCATCTCCTGTAACTTAACATAGCTGGTTATTTTAATTTGTTCATTATGTATATGTCGAAACGTGAAATCCAAAATAGTTAGGTTACAATTTAATATCAGTATTTACATTGTATTCCATATTAGCTTGAGGATTTATGAATTGCTTAAACTGCTGTTAAATTTCCAGATTGAGAATATTAGTTATCAATAGGCAAATAAGTTGGAACTGTGCGAGTTATTTACATTTTAAAATCAGCATGCCTTTGATGTGGATAAATTGTGCATTTGCTTTACAAAATTGTTAACAGGCCCAAAACTAAAATTAGTATCAGATTTTGGCTCATTATGAACCAAAGCAGTACAACCTTTTGTGTAAATGAGACTTGGGCCTGGTTATATAATAAGAAGCCCAATATTACCAGCCCTTTGAACTGATTCACGTGTGCTAAGTGGTGGACTGATCTGAGATTAAATAATGAGTCCCTAATTGGCCTTTGATTTGGGCATGTGCAGAGGCCCACGACTGGACAACTTCTAATAAAAGCTGACAGAATTTTCCTCACTCTTGGGCTAATTTTCGAAGCCCAATGTACTGAAGGCCTGAATCCATATTTAGAGTTATTGGTTTACTTTTATTAGATAGGCTTTGGCCTTTCAAGATAAGTAGCAAATTTGAATTAAGGGGCTTCAATAATGGAGATCCTCTTGTTTGAATTCGGACTTGATCTTGAAGCCCGAGTCTCTTCGAATGCTTTTAATAATAATTAAGTCATAATGATAATTAATTAGGCATTTAGATACAATCCTTAATAGAGAATAATAGTCCCTTTTAGGATGACCTTAAATATAAATCGAGGTGCGCCGCGCCAAACAAAAAATCCACACGTTGTGTGGCCCTCTTTAATTTCATCTTTTAAAATCTTTAGAACTCGGGACGTGCCATTTAGCGAATTTTCATGGCCTCTCGCAAAGTTAACAACGCATTAGTTGCTTTAGGCGCGTTATTTAATAATTTTACCTTCCTAAACTCGAGTGTGCATTCCATGTGACCCAAATCCAAATCCCAAAACGTTAAATAAAATGTGTCGCGGATCCGGGTGCATTTCCTTAAAAATCAATTAAAAGCGATAAATAATTTTAAAATTGCACTATAGGATGAACATGTTTTAAAATCAGATATTAGGCCATTTATAATAGTTTAAGTGACCGTGCTAGAACCACGGGATCCGGGGGTGCCTAACACCTTCCCCCGGGTCAACAAGATTCCTTAGTCAGAATTTCTGGTTCGCAGACTTCACTTGTAAAGTTGAAAACTTCCTCGATTTGGGATTCAAGATAAACTGGTGACTTGGGACACCAGAAACCAATCATATCCCAAGTGGCGACTCTGATCAAATAAATAATCTCATTTCGAATAATGTCACTTAGATTGGAAAAACTCCCTTATACACTATCCTTCGGGGTGGTGTAGTAAAAAAGGAGGTGTGACCGTCATGAATGTCAAATTAGCAGCTCCAAAATTTAGAATACTNATAATATCAAAGCGGTAAACTTTTAGCACATTAAGCATGAAACATGTACCAAAATCAGATATTAGGCCATTTATAATAGTTTAAGTGACCGTGCTAGAACCACGGGATCCGGGGGTGCCTAACACCTTCCCCCGGGTCAACAAGATTCCTTAGTCAGAATTTCTGGTTCGCAGACTTCACTTGTAAAGTTGAAAACTTCCTCGATTTGGGATTCAAGATAAACTGGTGACTTGGGACACCAGAAACCAATCATATCCCAAGTGGCGACTCTGATCAAATAAATAATCTCATTTCGAATAATGTCACTTAGATTGGAAAAACTCCCTTATACACTATCCTTCGGGGTGGTGTAGTAAAAAAGGAGGTGTGACCGTCATGAATGTCAAATTAGCAGCTCCAAAATTTAGAATACTACATCATGAATTTTCAAATCCATGATACTTAGTCCTAAAATTTGGATGAATGGCTAATTTTTAAATACATTGTAAATCCTGAATATATGTTAAATAACGGGGCTTAAAAGTGACTATTGCTGCACTTCGCCCACATTTGAACACAAATTGTTTTATAGTGAATTTAATGCTTATTTTTAGAATAAAGTACTTAAAAGTGAATAATATTCTATTTTTGACATTTTATAAAAAGGTCATTAATGATTTCTGATTTTGGTCTTTTTGACTTTGAGGTTATCTGGATTTTCCATTAAAATTTTTATTAAGGGTCTTCATAAACCTAATTATTTGTATTGATGCTTTAAACCTTAAATTGACTCATCCTAGTTTGACCAAGTCAACTTGGATAAGTGGAAAATACAAAAATTAGAATTAATTTTGGGGTTATCTAGTTATTCATCAAATACTAGTATCAATTATTTGCCGCACAATTATTGGACTAATTTCACGTATAAGCAGTGAACTTCATATAATTGTAAAATTATATTTATAACATTAAAATAACTGTTTATCTATTATAAGAGTAAGATAACTGAATTTTACTCACTATAACGATAAAATTTATTTGAGTCATATAGTAAAACTAGAGCTCGTTTGGACATAAGAAATTTTTACCAAAAAAATTTCATTTTTTTTTTGAAATCAGCGTTTGTTCATAAAATTTTTAATTTTCACTTAAGATGCATTTTGAAAATTTTCGAAAATTTGAAAAACTCCAAAAAACTGTTTTTTAAATTCTTACTCAAATCACTTACAAAACTTCAAAAACAACCCAAAATTATATTCATATCCAAACAGAACTCTAAATTTCAAATATTATTTTCATTTAAAAAAAAATATTCATCTATTTTTAGAATTTTACAATTCTTATGTCCAAACGCCCTCTAAGATGATGCAACATTTCTTGGTAGGATAAATTATTCTTCTCCTTCCATGTGTATTATCAGTAGATTTTCAGTTGCTAATTAGTTAGGTAAACTTCCATGGTGTAACTAAACTAACAATAATTACCAACAATTATAGTTTGTTAAATTTCTCCTAAAAATACTCTGGGCCTCCTTTACTCACAAAGTTATCTCTAAACAACATTTACCATTCAGAGTGTTGACTAATTTAAGCCATCCAAAGAATTCTTAAGCACATATTTGACAACTTAATTAACCGTGGATTACGAGTGGAGTCTGAGGAGGATAATGTGTATGCAACCTTACTTCTACAGTACGAATGCAGAAAGGTTGTTTCCGATAGACCATCGACTTAGGAGAGGCATAGTTACAGCCAATTAACTATGGACTAATAAACTTATATACATCAGGAGTCAAAGAGTATATATATTCGTATATTTTAATATGTTGTAACATATAGTAACATGGCTTATTATATGTTAGTAATTTTATTTATTATGGACGATCAATGACGAAGTCAGAAATTTTTCGAAGGTTGTTCGAAATTTAATATACACACATAAAAAATAATTTTTTTCCTTTATATATATATAATATAAATTTCTATATACACAATATAATTTTTCGATAAAGGGTGCTCGGTTGACCACCTTTCAATGTACGTGGCCACGACACGGTGGACGATTATCTATAATTATTTTTTAAACGACTTAATAAAGTGTTTTATTTTTTATTTTAGCGTATATAAGTTAAACTCGTTGACTATATGTTATCAAAAACTTGACTATATGTCATACAAAAAAAATTAAAGATATTTGTCCACCTCTAACTCTAAGTCATTTTGCATGTGAAACACTTTGTAACCAATCACCATCACTTTACTTCATTCACTAATTTTTTTCAAACTTAAAATTTTGTTTCTTCTTTCTCCTAAATTAACTCTCTTTCTCTTTTCATAATTTCTCATATTGTGTGTTTATTTCTTCATCATCTTCATTTGTTTAGCCTCTTTTAGTCCCCCTTTTACACAATGGGGAACTGTTGTTCAAGGGGCCAACCTGATAATGAACATACAAATAATAATAATAATAATGATCATACTAGTCAAAAATCCAATACCAAAAATGATCAATCAATTTCAAATAATTCTCAACAACAACAACAACAAAATCATGGTTCAATTACACCACCAAAATCACCTGATCCTTCATCAAAACCATCAAAAAATTCTCCTATTGGTCCAGTTTTAGGGAGACCAATGGAAGATGTTAGAAAAACATATTCTATAGGTAAAGAATTAGGGAGGGGTCAATTTGGTGTTACACATTTATGTACACATAAACAAAGTGGTGAACAATTTGCATGTAAAACTATAGCAAAAAGGAAATTGGTTAATAAAGAAGATATTGAAGATGTGAAGAGAGAGGTACAAATTATGCATCATTTAACAGGTCAACAAAATATTGTGGAATTAAAAGGGGCTTATGAAGATAAACATTCAGTGCATTTGGTTATGGAATTATGTGCTGGTGGTGAATTATTTGATAGAATTATTGCTAAAGGACATTATACTGAAAGAGCAGCTGCAACTTTATTAAGAACAATTCTGCAAATTGTACATACTTGTCATTCTATGGGTGTTATTCATAGAGATCTTAAGCCTGAGAATTTCCTCCTACTTAATAAAGATGAAGATTCTCCTCTCAAAGCTACAGATTTTGGTCTTTCTGTATTCTACAAACAAGGTATAAACATTTATTCGCACTCAATGTTTACATCTTTTATTGTCGATTTTCTGGTTCTTATGATGCTGATGCTATTTCTATGGTTTATGTTGCTGGTAATGATATATTGTCTCTTTTTGTCTTTTTGACCCGAGTATCTATCGAAACAACCTCTCGCGGAGCCACAATATTGGTTGCAGGTTCGGCTGAACCTGATAGCTTTTGTTTAAACCTTGTATTCGTATTAAGGAATCCTATGAATATGTACAAATTATTAATATAGAATCGAGTAACTTAAAAAGATTATAATCTCAAACCCATAAGGTTCAAATCCTAGATACGCCTCCGTATACACTACCCTTCCCAGACCCCACTTGCGGGATTTTTAATGGGTTGTTGTTGTTTACTCAATGTTTTCACCAAACAAGTGAATGTAAGATATAATTATATAAATACTTATGTATTCTCACTTTAGAAGGGAGCCTTTGAGCAACGGTAAAGTTGTCTCTATGTGACCTATAGGTCAAGGTTCGAGCTGTGGAATCAACCACTGATGCTGGCATTAGGGTAGGCTGCCTACTTTACACCTCCTTGAGGTGCGACCCCTACCCGAACCCTGTGTGAATGCGGAATGCTTCGTCCACAAGGCTGCCCTTTCATGTCTCAATTTAATTTGTGACTCTTATGGTTATATTGTTTGATTTGGTATAAACACATAGTGCAAATAAGTATTAAGGGTGTTATGACATAATTAACTTGAATCTTTGATTATATTTTGTTTGTATGATTCTTGAAATTTTGGATGTAATTTTAATATTTCTTCTAAAATTTTGTATTTGTGCAGGAGATGTATTTAAGGACATTGTGGGCAGTGCATATTACATTGCACCTGAAGTCTTGAAAAGAAGATACGGTCCAGAAGTTGATATATGGAGTGTTGGAGTTATGCTATATATTCTTCTTTCTGGTGTTCCTCCTTTTTGGGCAGGTATATCACTCACACAAACCTTAGAATATTCTTTAAGTTAGAAAATAAGAAGCAAAATGAACACATATGTGTTTAACATTTGATTCGTGGGTCATCGTTCTTGAGCCGAGGATCTATCGGAAATAGATTCTCTACATTTACAAAGTAGGGTAAGACTTGCGTATACACAACTTGTGGGACTACTCTGAGTATGTTATTGTTGTTGATTTATGGGCCATCGGCTCACATGAAATATATTATAATGTGGACGAGCCTAGGTATTGAAAGTAAAAGGAGATATCGAGTCGCTTAAAGTAAGTAAATAATAAAATCTCCTCCCTACCCTTTGTAATTATACCTCAATGTCGGATTCAGGATTTAGATGACTGAAATATATATAAATTCAAATTGAAAGTCGTGTGTTATGTTGAACTCGTAAAATATTAGTATATTTTTACCAACAAGGGTTGTGGTGGAGTGAAAAATACTCCTTCCTTCTTAACTAGCGGTCTCAGAATCAAGCCCTATGTATGTACTCGCCTTTGTTAGGAGCGCTTCACCCCACAATGTGAAACTTCCCAACGCGGATCCGGATTTAGTCGGGCCCCAATGCAAGTACCGGACAACGGGTAGAAACCCCAAAAAAGGAAAATATTAGTATATATTTGTGGAAATGAATTTCATGATCTATGAAAATCCTAGTAATGGTATGTAGAGAAAGAATAGTTTATGTTACTTTAGAATAAGATTAATTAGAGAATAATGAATGATTATTGTTAATTTGTTTTCAGAAACTGAACATGGAATATTCAATGCAATATTGAGAGGACATGTTGATTTTTCAAGTGATCCATGGCCTGCAATTTCCCATGGTGCCAAAGACATTGTCAAGAAGATGTTGACCATAGACCCCAAGCAGAGGTTGACAGCAATCCAAGTCCTAAGTAAGTGTCTTCAATAGAATCTATCTATGAATATTCGAAAGGACTCCTCAAAAATGTTGTCAGGTGCGTGTCGGATCCTCCAAAAGTAGTCCATTTTTTTAGGATCCGACACATGTGCGACATCAGTTTTAGAGAGTCCGAGCAACGTAGTTTATCTGCCAATATAGTAATTTGTTAAAGGATATTCGAAAGGACTCCTCAAAAATGTTGTCAGGTGCATGTTAGATCCTCCAAAAGTAGTGCATTTTTTAAGGATCCGACACGTATGTGACATCAGTTTTGAAGAATCCGAGCAACACAGTTTATATGACACTAACAAACTTTTTATATGAAGATCATCCATGGATCAAGGAGGATGGAGAAGCACCAGATACACCACTTGATAATGCTGTTTTGAGTAGGCTCAAACAATTCAGAGCTATGAACAACTTCAAGAAAGTTGCTCTCCGGGTAATATATTCACTCGAATCCTCAAGAATTGTTGCTGCATCCGTGTCGGATTCTCCAAATATGTATTATTTTAGATAATCCGACACAGATGTGACATTATTTTTGTAGAATCTGAGCAACATAAATTTTTGACGTCAAGTATGTTTTAAGAATTAATTATCAATGTACCAAAATATTCACTTGGAGGAATATATTACAGGTAATTGCAGGGTGTCTATCAGAGGAAGAAATTATGGGATTGAAGCAAATGTTTAAAAGCATGGATACTGATAACAGTGGAGCAATAACACTTGAAGAGCTAAAGCAAGGACTTGCTAAACAAGGCACAAAATTATCTGATTATGAGATTCAACAGTTAATGGAAGCTGTAAGTTCTCTAATCACTTCTTATTGCAAATACCATATTATTTCTTATATTTACCTTGTTAATTCCTAATTAAGTTGTTATTAATATCCATTGCACTTAGGAGGGTGTTCACATCAGGTCGCCCCAAGTGGTTGAGCTTATGTCATACTTTATGGCAATGGTGACCTAAAAAAAACGTCTTGAGTCGACGGTCTATCAGAAACAGTCTCTACGACAATAACATCTCAATATAATCCCAAAAGTATGGTCTGGGGAGTGTAATGTGTATGCAGACCTTACCCTTACCTTGTGAAGGTAGAGAGACTGTTTCTGATAACCCCCCCCCAACTCTCTATCCCATAAAGGTAAGAATAGGGTCTGCGTACACCCCACCTTCCGGTAATCTTTCTGCAATAAGATTATTGGAAATGTTGCAACTTGCAGGTTTCTTATTCGTCAAGCCAGGGGCGGAGCTAGGTGGATAGATGGGGGTTCAGCCGAAACCCCCTTTGCCGAAAATTAGATTATAAATTAAATTTTTTATGTATATATATTAGGTGTTGAATCACTTTAGCTTCTTTGCGTGTTTACTTTTTCTCATTTTTGGATTCTTCGATGAAAATCCTGCTTCTGTCTCTGCGTCAAGGTAATTTTAATTTTCATTGAATTTATTTAGGCTGATGCTGATGGAAATGGAACCATAGATTATGAAGAATTTATTACAGCAACAATGCACATGAACAGAATGGACAAAGAAGAACATCTTTACACTGCATTCCAATATTTTGACAAGGATAATAGCGGGTAAGTCCCCGCTCTGAGGATTTAACTTATATATACTGACCGCGTAAAAGAATCAGTTACCTCTATAATATTTGCAACCAACTTTCTCCTAGATTATAACTGATTTATTTTCTTTTAATTTTGCCAGGTTCATTACAATAGAAGAGTTAGAGCAAGCTTTAAGAGAATTTGGTATGACTGATGGAAAGGATATAAAGGAAATTGTTGCTGAAGTTGACTCTAATAATGTAAGTTTAAAATATGAGTATATCTTATATGAAATTAGTAGAAACATTTGGTACGACGGAAAATATTTTCCAAAATTTTTCTTAAAAAATGTTACCGGGACAATAAGTAATTTTCAGGAGGTCACTGGCTCGAGCCGTGGAAACAGCCTCCTGCAAAAATGTAGGGTAAGACTGCGTACAATACACCCTTGTCGTCCGACCTTTCTCCTGACCCCGTGCATAGCAGGAGCTTAGTGACGGGCTTCCCTTTACTATCTGATTTGTTAACATTATTATAAATTATAAATGTTATTATTTTATTTTATTTTAAAAGTATTTTTCACTCTCCAGCTGAACACCCTCGAAATATAATTACTCTACAAATAAGCCATTTTTTAGAAAATATTTTTCAAAATATATTTTCCCTTTTCTAACAAATATTAAATTTTCAGATATTTGGTAGTTCATGAATAAATACCATTATTTATTTTTGCAGGATGGTCGAATTAACTATGAAGAATTTGTAGCTATGATGAGAAAAGGAACTCCAGAAACTGCAGCAAATCTAAAGAAAAGAAGGGAGTCATTTGTTGCATAAATTTTCATTGTTAATATAAAAAGAATTCAAAATTAAAGAAAAAAATGAATCAAAGTCATTGGAAATTTTATTGGAGAGAAGACCAATGGCTTATTTTGTAAAGTTTTAAGAGTCATTCATGAAATTTACAAATTTTCATGGATGATTATGTAAATTAATTAACTATCATTTTTCCTAAAAGCAAATTTGAAAAAATGGGTTTGTAGAATTCGTGATTTTTTTTTTGGGGGGATTTTGTTAAGAGTTGAAGATATTCTTTACATTATCTATGTATATATATAAGATAAATCCTTTTGTTAATAGTTACCTTTGTTGCAAAAAATTGTTGTGTGGTTGGTACTTAATGGTTATTTGGAGACAATGGATTTCCTATTAGTATTGATATATAGTTTGTGCAGTATTAAAAATAGATAATAATTGTTGCATTTGTAATCAACCCGACATACAAGACATTCTGCATTCATACAACATCCGAGAAAAGACTGCACTTCAAGAGGTGTGACGTAGACAATATATTTTAGCGCAAGCATTAATGGTTGCTTCTAGGATTCGAACTCTGACCGCATTCTAAGGGGTGTGATTAGACAACCAATCCTAATGCAAGTATTAATGGCTGTTTTCACCACTCGAATCAATAACTTGTAGTTCACACGAAGATAACTTCACCGTTGCTTAAAAACTCGAGGAGTCGAAACATAATATAGACAATTGTTGTGTGGTTGGTTCTTGATTATTATTTGGAGACAATGGATTTCCTATTAGTATTACTATATAGTTTGTGCAGTATTAGAAATAGATAATAATTGTTGCATTTGTAATTAATTCGGTATACAAAGCATCTCGCATGCATGCAGGATCCAAGAAAAAGACTGCATTCAGACAACATATCCTAATGCAAGCGTTAGTTGCTGCTTCCACGACTCGAATTCATGACCGCACTGCACTCCAAGGAATGTGATGTAGACAATTTATCCTAATGCAAGCAATAGTGGCTATTTTACGGCTCGAATCAGTGACCTATAAGTCACACAAAGATAACTTCACCGTTATTCCAGAACTCCCGACTAAGAAGAGTCAAAACATAATGATATTATGATGGTGAGTGATATGTAGTCTCAGAGCATCATTAGTGATTCATAGCGAGATTAAACATAATATAGCTGTATTAATCAAGATTATTGAATTAGTATGATCTATTCATCAAGTGACGTGTACTTCCATGCAAAACAAACAAAAGAATTCTACCCATCATTAACAAACTCCCAACTCTAGGAGGGTAAAAGAAAAGCTTAGAGTTACTTGAAAAGAAACTAGTTAAAATATCGGACCTTAGACTTAACTCAATCCATGAGCCAACGAATGGCCTAAGAAGGCCGAACAATGAATAAACCAAGAATATGTATAGATCGGGCGTTGACTCAACTCTTATACCATGTAAATAAAATGAACTTTACGCCTAACTCAACCACAAAAGTTATGAGTAGTGATGGATTGAATAATGAAGAATACAGATAGATCTGACGCTGATACCAACTAAGTATCAACTCAACACTTACCATGCATAACGCAACTCTTATACCGTTTTAAGAAAATGGACTTAACGCCTAACTCAACCTTTGCTTGAGGAGGGAAAACCCCATACAATATAAGGAGACAATAATTGATTCCCTTAACCTATGTGAGACAACATAACAAATTTGAAAAGAGAACTTATACAACAACAATAACAACATACCCAGTATAATCCCACAAGTGGGGTCTGAAAGGGTAGTGTGTACGCAGACCTTACCCCTACCTTGTGAAGAAAGAGGAGAACTTATATTCCAACAAAATATGAATGAGCTACTAGCTGTATAAATAATTTGCCACAAGCTTTCAAACTTGATTCTTGAAATAAGATACAAACATTACAATCAATATTCTGAAAGTTAGATCAGCAACAAATACATAAAATAAGTACTGCAAGATAAATTACCACCACAAACAAAGGATATTGA
>MU689201.1:5219-30008 GCA_026770625.1 Nicotiana glauca | reverse complement strand
CTCCCCCCCAAAAAAAACCCCCAACCCACCCAAACAAAAGAAAGAAAAGTACACAGGCAGAAAAACACATTATCCAACTCACTATAAACCTTAAAGATACTAATGGATAATCAGGACAAGAAAGAACAAGACCTCGGTTTCTTTCTGAAGAGGAAATAAAGCAGCGACTAGTGACTTTGGATTTGGCCGCTCACGTGGCTCATATTGCAGACATCTTGAAGCTATCCGTACCAATTCAGTTCCATCATCAGAAGAAAATTGGCCTTCCAAGCAAGAATCAGTTAACATCTGAAGATTCCGGTCTTTAATCAAATCAAGGGCCTGAAAAAACAAACATATAAGAGCATTAGAAGAGGATGAGCACCCGGAAATAAATAAAAAAAAGTTAAGAGTGCCTCATCAATGACTTAATTACAGCAACCAGATATCCTTTTTCATAAACAGTTATACTTGATAAAATCGATCCTACTTTACAAAAATTTAGTTGTTGTAGCACCACTCATCATCTTCAACAATCGGGGAAACCAACCCCCACCCCAAATTGAATTTGATGCCTGGTTTAAACAATTTTTCCAAGCTTGAAATTCTCATTTTTCCATTTTCTTACAGGTACATAACTATAAAATTATATGATAACAATTAGTGTCTTAACATGATTCAGACTGTTCGGATTACTTTTAATTAGCAGTCTAAGCATCAGAGCTGAGATTGTACAAGATAGATTACTAAAAAATGGGAGAGGCAGGAATAGGAAAAGACGAACAAGAAGAAGATGCCATGGTGTTTCAGTAACAGCTCTTCTAGGAACCTAATCAACGAAGACAAACATGAATATTACTCGAGTCTAGACATCAGAACTGCCAGCTTTGTTGTACAAATAGCTCCTGAATGTCCATTGCATTCTGGAGAATAATATAGCCAGGATTTCTCTATCTCTTGAGTTATGTTAGGAAGTGCTGCATCTGAGCTCAGAGAGCCCATATATTAACAGAAAAAAATTGGTAAATATATATTACTCCTCTGTTTCAATTTATGTGATGTAGATTGACTCAGCATGAAGTTTAAAGAGAAAACAAAGAAAGACTTTTTCGAAATTTGTGGCCTTAAAAGCTTAAAGGGTAAAAGCTTTTGCGGAGCTTTCAATTTGTGTAGCTATAAAAGATTCTCATTAAGAGAAAAACGGGTAAATGAAAAGTATAAAGTTAAATTATTTCCAAATATAGAAATATTACATTCTTTTTTACGCCTAATAAGGAAAGTGTCATATAAATTGAAACGGAGGGAGTAACAATATTTCCCTGCCCACCCTTGCATCTTACTGTTGTCTTTTTCTGGGGTAAGATCATCTGTAAAACAACAAATCGAAAATCACAGCTTTTCGAATATAGTCATCATTAAATTTCAATAACAATATCTTTAAACTCAAACCGGCTTGGATCATAAAGGTTTACTCGTTCATATAAAAGATGTGTCGGACATAAACTAGAACAAATGAAGCACATTAATATGTCACACATTCTTGTCCCAAAGAAAGTAAAACAATATCGTCTTCAAAAATAGCAGCAAAGAACATACATGGCTTGGAGGAATATGTTTTCCACTGAGAAGGTCAAGCAACAGTGTCCCAAAGCTGTACATGACACTCTCCGGGGTGATTCTTCCTACAAAAATTTCAGAATAACTGAGTGGACGAAGACAAGTGTTCAACAATTCATGGCCAGAAATATTGTTAAGACCGTGGAGATCAATGAAGAGGCACTTATCCAAGTAGATTACAGCTAAATGAATAAACCAACGACATAAGGTAAAAATTGCTTGTAAAGAACATCCCCCGGCCTTCTAAGAACAAAGAAAGACAATCAAGCAATATACTAGGTAAATGCAAGAGGCTGCAAAATATCCTGCTCTTCCCTCACCTAACCACCCCCCCACCCCCAAAAAAAAAAAAAAAAAAAAAACCAAAACCCCCTTCTTCCTCCCCCCAAAAACCAAACCACTGTCATCGAGGAGAGAATATCACGAGTTCATCAGAAAAGAAGTCCGTCAACACGTCACACATTAAATTTTAATATCGTATTTTATGAATCAGTCACCTTGGTTTAGTATAACTAGAAGATGTTCAAGTTTAACCAAAGTTCAAATCTCAACAGAGGCGACACTAGTTTAATTGTTCTCTCTGCGTAAGTCTTTATCGACAATTTTACCGATATGTATGTTGGTGGGAGGTAGTAGGTATTCGTTAGATCAGATGCAATACCACCACAAGCCGGTCTCGCCACCACCATTATATAAATAAACACACACGCATAGCATTCATCAATTTGTACTTACTACCTAATGCCAACTTGATGTTGGAGGATGAGAAGTTAAGTCGGTACCAAGCAATTTTGAATTTTGATCATCCAGATTCATCCAACACCACTCAAAGTGACCATGTGTCTAAAATTGTTAGATTTGAACAGCTTATTTCACTTGTATAATTGTAAATAAGCTGCACACAGTTTAAGGAAAACTCAAGGAGAGGGAGCGACTTTTGAAGATTCAAGTGTTTACTGTCCTTGCAGAAACTTTTTCTCCTCTTTGCACCTATCTATCAGCAGTACTCATGTTACCACTTTACCAGATATACATGTTATTGAAATTTCAGAAACAGATAAAACGAGAAGCAAAATGTGTTAAGCAACCAAGCTAATTATTAAATACTAATTGTCGATACACAGCAACTACCAGAGGTCTTACCCGTCCTTAAATATTCAGGAGGAGTAAATGCCAAGTTTGTGCTGTAACTTTTTCCATCTCGACTGTTCTTCATCAAACCAAAGCAAGAGAGACGGGGATCACCTTCCTGAGAAATAGCCAAAGGGTAGATCATTAGAGGCACCTAAATCCTTATACTTACCAATAAAAACGAAAGAATGACCATGGAACTATGTACTTACTTCATCAAATAATATTCTATAAGCATTAAGATCGTGATAGAGTGCACGCCCTTTGCTTGTACAATATTCAAGAGCCTGTCCAAGATACAAAGCCACCCTTAACCGCATTGCCCATTTCATGGGTTGTGTCTCCCCTGGATATGTAAATATGATAAGTCAACTTGAATTTTCACCAATCACAAAGATATACATATCTTCCTTAAATCTTCACAAAAGTCGTGATTCCTGTTTTCCTTCATTAAAGCAGTAAAAATATGAGTGTTCCATCTTGTCCGACCTCAATTTCACCGACTTTCTAGGTGATCAGATAAATTCATAATTAGGTTTATTTTGAAAATCTTCATATTTTCTGGACAAGTGATGGTGTAAAAAAGAATAATTGCAAAAAAAAATATATACTGATATATTACATCAATCAATCAACCCAGCTTAAATTCCAAATTAGTTTGAGTAAGCTATATGAATCATCTTTATCACTTGTCCCTTGTCCTTGAGTACGAATAACATATCAGTTACTCCTTCCATCTCTTCTCAATATAACTCGGGTTGCTCCTTTCATCATGTCGATTCAACACTTGACACGCGTTAGACGATTCAACACTTGACACACGTTCGAACCACGGTAGAAAATTCATCATGGTTGAGCATTCCAACAGCATGCAACCTAACTATAATTTTCTTAAGCATACATATAGCTTGCAAGTAACAAGGACACAAAAAGCGCAGTCCGATGCACAAGGCATCCGCATTCACGCAGGTCCGGGGAAGCGCCGCACCTCAAAGGGTGTAATGTAGACAGCCTACCCTCATGCAAGCATTAGTGGCTGCTTCCGTGGCCCGAACCCGTGACCGTCATACGGAGACAACTTTACCGTTGCTCCAAGGCTCCTCCCTTGGAGCAACGGTAAAGTTGTCTCTGTATGACCTATATGTCACGGGTTCGAGCCATGGAAGCAACCAAGTAAGGATGATACAAACCATAGATATTGGGACACAGATCCCCCCTCCCAAAGAAGCAGGATAGATTACCCCTTTTCGGACGATTCAGAAGAAGAATAGCAAACATATAAAAAATGATAAATATGAACGACCGGTCAAATTTGAAAACAGAGAAAGATTTTGAGGACTTCCCTACAAACTATGGGCTTGCACCAAAAATCTGGCATGAGTCTACTCGTTTACCCAACTTATAGATAAGCTAACCAATAGTATACACGATGAGTTTTATTGTGCAAGTCATTTGGCAAACGATATTTCTGTTAATTAATGAAACTAGTGCTAGTCAACCAAAAGTTGAAACTGTGAAAGATCACTTTAGAGATAAAGAGTTTTATGGATAAGTATAACAAGGAACATATGCAAATGCAAGTTTATAAACCCCTTAAAAAAAACTGAAATGAGATTAGATGAGTGGCACCTGTATACGGACAATTAAGATATCTAAGCTAGATCTACCCAGAAAATAGCACGGTTAAGTGGAAATGTAACGCACAAAACTAAAATAGGATGAAATGAAAAGTTATTGTGGAGGTGATGTGATACGAGGATAATTAACAAAGTAAACAACAATATTTACGCCAAAAAGAGAATTCGGGAATCAATCTAGCCCTAAATTCCATGACTAGGATGGAAAACAAAAGTAAAAATATAGTTGAACTTACAGTGAAAAAGATGTTTTGCAAGTGTCTCATTGGGCATAAATTCTGCCACGAGCAACCTTTCATCACCCTCGCAACAACAACCAAGAAGATTTGCTAACCTGTTGTTGCGGAGAGAACCAACCGATCTTGCTTCTTCCTGAAGTTCTCAATTTGGAGGATAAGGAAAAGGAAGTTAAAAGTCTATTGCTTAAACAAAGTAAAGTGCTTGTCAGCAGGAGAAAGACAAAATACTTAGCTTCGAGCTATTAATACATCGAAAAAAGTGCATGCACTAAGGACAAAGAATAAGACGTGTAAAGTGTCATACTTCAATTTCCCATTTATTGCTCGGTTGTCTTACATAAGAAACACTAATTATCCTAGCTACTGAAATGAATATAGAAACTTAATTACCAGATGGTATTTACATAAATGCTTTTTAGAATAACTTACTAAGAACTGTCGGGAATCAGGCCATGCAGATCTATTAAAGCGTTTGACAGCAACCCTCCTCTGGTTCTCTAACTTCCCCTTATAAACAACATTGGGAGCTTTTTCACCGTGTTCGGAAACTATATTCTCTACGGCAAATCCAGAAGTAGCTATTCTCAGCTGTTCAACAGTAAACTCACGGAATGTAGGCAAATCACTTACTTCATCTTTTTCCTCGTCATCTATCATAAGAAGGAAATCCAACAAAATTATAATTCGGAATTCAACTGTCCACGGATAATGATAGAAAAATACCAACAACAAAAAAATAGCTTTATATACCAGGATTCTTAGCCTCGTGAACGGGTCCATTCTGTCCAGCCCAGCAACACGAGGCGAGTTTAGAACACTCACAGCCCATCCTACTACCCCCTACTTTAGAGCTCTAACGGCAACTTTGTGTCCGTATCACAACCACCACATGTTCTGCAGATTAAAAGATCTGCATTTGGGTCCAGAGCAAATTTTTCAATACAAAATCATATCCTGATTCTTAAAAGTAGATCTTTGTCATTAGACTGGAAACAACAAAGATAAGTCTGAAAGCTTGCGACACAATTCCAGGTATACACACCAAAAGTTATACAACAATCCATTGATTCTGCTATCCACAACTCAAAGAAACTACAAAGTACACAACAGTCTGCAATTAGCAATCCACAACTCAATGATATGGACAGTAATTGCATAAACACAGCTACTTCACTATACATCAAAAAGGTAAAATATCCATAAAACAAGAATCATAGACATCATATTTGAGCTCCATCACAAGTAAAGCAAAGACCAAAAATGGAATCAAGAAAAAAGAGCATAAACCCAACCAAAAAAAGTACCTTTAGCATAGATTCAAATCTGAGTTAATGCAAACACTTTATACAAATCCCAAAGCTACAAACTTTCTCCCAAAAGCTCCACTTTTTTTCAATTGAGTCAACAAACACCAATTTCAAACCTCCCTGAAAAAATTCATCATACAAGTCAACCCCAAGTCAAGATTCAATCTTTTTAAGCTAATGCACAAAACCCAAATACAAAAACCATAAAGCATCTCAAAACAACAAACCCCACATAAAAATAAACATCAATCTTCACATAGGTTAAGAGATAAAACCATAAACATCAAGAAAATAGAAAGTAACTAACCAAAAAGCAGCTTTCTTGAATATTGATTGAGTCAAAAAAAAAGGTCCAGTTAAGAGTAATTTTCTTGAGATATAGAGAGAGAAAAAGAGAGATCAAGAAAGTGAAAAACGTGTATATATAGTGAGGAAGATAGAGAGATGAGCAAAAAAATAAAAAGATGTGTTTGTACAGATCCCTTTTTCAGTGTGTACATATTACTCAGTTACTAGGACAACTACTATTATGTATAAAATTATAATTAATGTACTATTTTGGTGCTTTTTTTCCTATTTTCCACCGACATTAAAAAACCTTCTTTCTCCTCATATTTTTCTAACACATCAAGACCATAATCTATTGTCTATCCATCTGGCCACAAAACAAAGATATTATTAAGTTGGTGTATAATAATGCTTGAAAGAATATAAATGATATTATTGTTGGGTAATTGTGTGTTTAGTAATTAAATTGTACTTAACTAACTAGAGATTCATTGTAAAGTTGATTGGCAGTTTAAAATTTTATTTTTATTTAGTTGAGTTTTAAAGTCGTTTAAACCGTTAAGGTTGAATGTAATATTGTAACTCTATTTAATTATGTCGTACTCTCCGGATGGGGTAATATGTGCATTTTTGGTAACTTTGAAAATTTTCACTAATATAATAATCTTGTCATTTACTATATTTAACGTATATCTTATTGTAGGTGACAATTAAAACGGTCTTTGAAAATTTACGAACAGTATCAAAGTCAAAAGAGGTCTTAGAAATATAATTATTTGTACTTCTTTCTACAACACAAGAAAGAGAGAACTAATGCTTTCAATTACTTCTATTATTTTCTATTAACGTTACGATATTTCATCAATTCCTCAATCAGCTCAACTAATTAATTTTGTTGTTATTAAGGTCATAGTATTTTGTAACTATAAGATACTTTGTTTATTTCAAATTATCTAGTGTGGCAATATTTTTTATATTTAATGTAATGTAATTTTTTTTAATAATCTTCCAGAACAACTATGAGAACACCACTTGAGATGTATATGGTCCTTGAACAAAATCTCCATCGAATATTTTGAACATTAAATGAGATATAAAGTCGTTGGCTTTCATTTATTCCAAATTTGATGTGGATCTTATAAAAACAATTTTTTCTTTAATATAACAAAGCAAACCTATCTATTTTCCATTTGGGTTGACTTTCGTTACAATAATATTCGTTCAGCATACACCTTGCATTATTTAAGGTGTGAAAATATGGTAAAACAAGAGATATATATTTCATTGGAAGTTCAAATATTGAATTTTAACATTTAATCAACGCCAAAGTATATTTGCAAAAATTAAAGTTTGATATTCGCAAAATACCAAAATGAAATAATATTCTATAGCCCAACGCTTTCACTTGAAATATTTCATGCTACAAAAATGAGCATGTGTTTATTTTCTCTCTCTCTCTCTACATATATATATATATACATACCAATTGGTTGCTCGATCAATTGGCTCATACAATTTAAGAGAACATAAATATCAACGACATGTTAAAGATTCATTGTCCATACCCGAGCCATTAGAGAAGAATCTATTCTCCCTTCTTATATATTTTAGCATAGTAACTGCTAGCAATAATAGAAAAAAAAAAAAAAAAAATATATATATATATATATATATATATATATATATATATATATATATATATATATATATATATATATATTTACTAATTGTATTTTTATTTGTTATTTCTCTATATAGTACCACTTCGCTAGTTTCAATATAGATGAAATAATTTGGCTTAGGACGAAATTTAAGAATGAAAAAGAAAACTTTTGAAACTTATGATCCAAATAGTTTGTGGGGGCATGATATTTGCACGAGTGTAAGAACTTCCTATTATATGTAAAATGGGTATAATAAAAAATTTAAAGTTAAATTATTTTCAAATACAGAAATGTGTCATTCTTTTGGAATTTACTAATAAGAAATTTTTGTGTAAATTTAAAGGGAAGGAGTATTTATTTTTGAACCATATTGTATTTTTATTTGTTTGTATCACCGGTTATATATGAGGTTATGATATTTAAGTTTATATCAATAGTTATTCATATATTTTATTCTTTTTAATTTATAAAATTTAGAAGGATCATAATATTATCCGTACATTGTGCGGATACTAATACTAGTTATAATTAAAGAGTGTTTGGCTACTTTACGAAAATTAACCCTTTTTTTTAGATTTTTAGAAAAATTAAGCATTTAATAATCATCCACTATATACGTAACCACAAGAGATTTACATAATTCATGAGGATTGCAGGTAAGCAAGCATTGAATGCAACTCTAAGCCATTAATTTCACTATAAATAAATTATGACCCAACAACTTTTAATTTCATGTGTTTTTTTTTTAATTATTAATTAATAGTGTTTTAAATGGCGTGGGTATAAGGCGAGGTATTTTACATGTGCTTTAGCGAGGCGTAAGTCCCGAGGTATAGGGCGTAAGCCCCATGAATATTTAATTTTTAATATTTTATTAAATAATTTAATTACGGTAAATATTTATAAACAGGTAAAATTGCATAAAAATAAAAAAGAAACTATATATATATATACACGCATGTGTGTGTGTACGTTCCATCCCCACAAAAAATTAGTCAAAATAATCTATTATACGCTACTTACAAGTAGGGGTGTTCATGGTTCGGTTTGGATCGGTTTTTCCTAAAGAGAAACCAAACCAAGTAACTCGATTTTTCAAATATTAGAACCAAACCAAACCAATTAATTCAGTTTTTTCTCGATTCGGTTTATGTCGGTTTTTCGATTATTTGTCGGTTTTTTCTTAAATATAAGAGATACACTACCAAACACATATTCCGGATACCATATTTTCAACGTAAACGATCAAATCACTTGCCCTTTGAGAAATATACTATTTGCCAAGATATGTTGATGATAATGATCAAATAGTGATGAATAATTTAAGGACTCAATTAAAAATATATTATTTTTAACACGAAATGGATTCTTACACTTAACAAAAGAAAACTACCAATCAAACTAGAATGTAAAGGTAAAGAACTATACTAAAAGTGCAAACTATTAATATTTACCATTAAATTTTTGAAACTTTATAAAAAATATACATATATATATATATATATAGGTGTAATAATAAATTTGAAATATCTACTCCTATAGTCGGTTTGGTTCGGGTTTTTTTCGATTTTTTTCTGATTAAAATCAAAACCAAACCAAATTTGATCGGTTTTTAAAATTCTAAACCAAAACCAAACCAAACCAATAAATATTGGTTTTTTTGGTCAGTTTGATTTGGTATTCGGTTTGGTTCGGTTTTTCGGGTTTTTATGAACACCCCTAGTTACAAGCATAAGTAACTTGAGTCAAAAGAATAAAATTTTCTACATGGAGGAACAAAAAGGATGACTAACCAAAAAATTGAATATTCGTTGCTTTTGGGATATATTAGCGTACAAGATAAAATAATTGGGAAAGACCATAAATTAGGATTTCAATCAATAAAAAAGGCCTTGCCTTTTAAATTTAATACATTTCAATTTCTTTTTAAAAATTTTGAATAATTACAAGCTGCATTTTGAGAATTTAGGTATTATATGAACGACTTATTCAACAAATTTTATTTTCGTTTGAAAAAGTCTGGACTTACGCCTCACTACGAAAACGAGTCTCAAACGCCCGGGCGTACGCCCCAAATTGCTAGGCGTATGCCTCTTGAGACTTTCGCCCTACAACATCGTCTCGGGACATTTTTGGTGCGCCTTGCCCAGGGCTCGCCCCGAAAACACCTTTTAAAACATTGTTAATTAAGTTAACTGGGAGCTAAGCACTCAAGCATGTAAAAAATTATTTGTTTTCATGTAGGTTGAGTAGCTAGAGATTCAAAAATAAAATAATAATCTACCGATGGACACGCTTTTTATTTTTTATTTTTATGTAGACTGGAAGGAGATGGAAAAGAGAATGTAAATAAAATGTAAGAAAATGGGAGAGACTATCTCTATTTCCTTTATATTCTGGCATATTCTTAAAAAAACAAAAGTCACAATTACAGGAATTGCTGGTATTATACATATGGAAATGAAAAGACATTACTTTCTTTTTTTGTCTCATTCTTTAAATTATTTTTAAGACAACGTAGCTAACTTCAATCTAAGCTGTATGAAGACCAGAGAACAATGGTTGGAAACAGTCTGCATTAATATGTTTTTAATTACTTTGAAAAAGAGTTCAACTTCCATGCTACATTACAGGCAACCTTGTCAGCCAAAAGCAGAATTATAATAGGTTTTTTGGGTTCAACTGAATTCATTATTTTCGACTCAAACAATGTGTACATACAGCTATGCAAAGAAAAAATGTAAAACAAATATACACAGTGAGATCATGCTCATTGTGATTACACTGGCTCTAAATCATGCTAAATCCTGGATTCGTCTCTGACATCAGCCATTTGATTTGCAGCATTCAGCCGCCAAGAATTTTCAAAGTGGCTCTCTGTCCCTTAAGACTGGTTCCTCACTCATGATACAATTTTTCTTCTCTTGTTATCACCAAACACCAAGTACCAAGAACTAAGCTGAACACTGACATGAAGCATTACACATTCAATTATTGGTTCGGGGCACTCGTGGATATCATTCCATCGAAGTCCTGATTTCCAGCTACAAGTAGCTTCCTTTTGTCAGAGATGTCCACAGCAACCAGACGAACACTCAAAAGTAAAGCACTGCATTCTGTTACCATTTTCAAAAACGTAAAGCACTGTGTCCTCATAGCAGATGCAAAACTCTAGGAAGGTGATGAACAGTGTGAGCTTTTTCTGATACACCCAAAATTCACTCAATGCAGAAACATTATTCAGGGAAGTTGATAACTTCAAGTTGAGTCAATAAGCTTAACATTCTTACTTATAACGCAGCTCCTTGACATTGTCTTTCAATACAATTTCTTCTAGTACAAAGTTAGCTGTCAATATTGGACTAGTGAACCGCTAAATTCATCACTTGAAGGACTTCAATTATCAACTGATAACCCATTAGCAGCTTCTTGACTGGCATAATATGACCTCACCTATAAAACAATGGCTAGGGCCGGCAGCAGATAAGAGAATGCAAACTTGACGCAACAGTTTTGATTGACCTACTTTTTTCTAAATAAGCAGCTATTCTCCTTCATTGATTTAACAACCGAAGCAAGTTAAGCTGAGGTATGAATGCAAATCAAGTGTGAGAAAGCGGGGAACCATCATTCTTGTTGCTGTTGATTGCAGATGTGATTCACATCCAGAACTGCATAAGAAGCTAATATTACTGAATTTACTTGCTTCAGCAAGACAAAAGTTTCTATTATGGCACATATAAAACATAAAACAGAGATAAGCAGTAGCTACATAGCTGCTACATATAAAAAAGTTGTGCCCTTCTTCAAGGCCACATAGCTGCATCAATTAACTCCTCAATCACATCAATCCATTACTTCAATGCTTTGATTATATTGACTTTTAGCTAGGATTGATCCAAAGACAACATGCAAATTCAGCTAGAAGCAACTTGCGAGCCACAATAACTTAGTAAAACATTACACTAAGCTACAAACAAAAACCTATAAAAATCTAAACTTGCGGAAAGAAAAACCAGGGATAAATACCTTTGAGTATGTCACATATCGTATGTAAGATGTTATCATGAAGCCTCTCGCTCACACACCTTTGCAGGCATAGGAAATTTTGCCTGTGGAGGAACCCAATCCCTGAAGCTTATCATTGGCACTGAGAAGTTCAATAAAAGAGGAATCATTAGATGGGAAACAATATACTAGGTTCAAAGATTGCTTCTTTCCGTGACTAAAAGGAGTACTTGACAAGGCATATAAGGGTTTAGTGACTAGTGAGATTCAGCAGGCAGTTGATTTTTAGGTTCCTGAAAAAGCAAGAAAAAAGGGAAATGTTATTTTCTGTTCATCTCATGAGGGACAAATGCCTGAAGATGATATATCACATGATCTATTTATTTCCCCTAAAGCATTGGTTCACCAAGAAGGTAGTACAATGTGGGGTGTCTGATAGGCGTATATTACGAGTTTGATCCTGACGGGTGAACAAAGTTTGGTATTTAAGTGGCGAAAGGTAGATGTGTGCACCCATTATCCACCAAGTTTCGAACTTAGAAACAATAGAGTTACATCACCCAAAAAACAGAAAGGACTTACAAAAGAATAGCCTATTCCCATGATCACATGAACCGCATAACCAAGGATAACTTTCTACTGTTTCAAGAATGAAAAATATTAAGGGGAAACATGAGGCTATCCATGGAATAACAACACATACTGATGTCCTCTAAAAACTTTAAAAAAGAATTAATAACTATAAAATGTGAAGAGAATAGCTACGTCTACAGCACTAGAAACTTTCTGAGATAGTACCTGCTGAGCAGAATCCAACTGAAGCTTGGATAAACTATTGTGAAGCTTGTTCAACAATTCACTGCATGGAATGCTAAATACTTCTGATTTTTCTGCGGAGAAATTTGGCAACAGCTCTGCCACATTGACATCTTCAGATATATTGCAAAGACACGTCAAGATTGTTGAAGTGAGTTTTGAGTCCAGATCAATGCCCTTAGCAGCCATTTGGTTAAGCAAATCAATAATTTCTCTAGTTTGACCATTCAAGCTAAAGCCTTTCAGTAAACAATTATACACAGAGTTATCCGGTGTCAGGCCAGATGCATTCATCCTCTCATATAAATTCTTTGCCTCATCCAACAGCCCTAGTTTTGATAACCTATTTATTAATATGGAATATGTGAAAGCATTTGGATTCAAACCCCTATGAAGCATATGAACAAGTAACTCTTTAGCAGATTTTAAGTTTTTTGCTTTGAGCGTTTCATCAATGATAATATTGTATGACGCAAGATCTGGCTCACAATTGCCATCTAACATCTCTTGAAACAACCTCCTAGCTTGTTCCAAGCTACCCTCATTGCATAAGCTTTCCATCAAGATGTTGTAATCAATCACGGTTGGGCAATATCCCTTGTTTCTCATCCGAAGAAACAAACCTTTCGCGATATTTAGTACATTCAACTCACAAAAACCATCAACCATAGTGCCATAGGTCAATGAGTCTGGAATAAAACCCAATTCATTTGCCTGCTTCAAGAGTTCCATAGCTTTAACAACATTGTCTGCTTTTATGTAAGCTCCAATAAGCACAGTAAAAGTTCTCATGTCAACCAGTATCTTGTTAGCAACCATCTTCTCATGAATTTTGGCAGCATTACTTAAATGTCCTTCTTCACAAAGCGCTTGAATCAGTACATTCATTGTCGTAATGTCTGGCTGAACATATGTCTCATCAGCTAACATTGAATTAAAAAGTGTCAAGGCATCGTCCACCTTCCCATTTTCACAAAGACCTCTCACCAGTGTATTGTACGTAATTAAGTCAGGTTTCTTGCCCTTTTCTATCATCTGCTGCAGAATGTTAAAAGCATCAGAAAGTAACCCTTCCTTGCAAAGTCCACGCAGAAGAATATTGTAAGGTATGTTTCCAGGCTCTTCACCCTTCTCCACCGTCAATTTAAACAATTCCACTGCTTTCATGGCCCTACCACCTTTGCAAAGCCCACTAATCATACTGATAAATGTAATGACGTCCGGCTGGATTTTGCGCTTCAGCATATCATCATATAACATAGTTGCTTCTTTTAGTTGGCCCTGCTTACAATAGCCATGTAATAAACAAGAATAAGTAACCACATTTGGGGAAATTCCTTCCTTCAACATCTCATTCAAGAGCTCTTTCCCTCTATCAACACATCCTTTGTTGCAAAGTCCATTTATGAGTGAACTATACACTACAACATCAGCTTTCAAACCCTTAGTTGTCATCTCCTCCAGCAATCCCATAGCTTCATCCAACCTTCTCTCTGAACAAAGACCATCTATCAAAATGGAATAAGTAATCATATTGGGAGCTACATTCACCTTTTCCATTCTACTCCTCAAATCTAAAGCCGCCTCCAATTTCCTCTCTCTGCAAAGTCCTTTCATAAGGGTGTTTAAGCTAACGACATTAGGAGTCACTTCTTTCATATATAAACACTGAAAAACTTCTACAGCCTTAATAGCCATACCATTTTCACACAACCCTTTCAATACAATATTAACAAGGTAATCATTAACCCTGAAACCATACTTCAAAATCAACCCCAACACAGAAATCGCCAATTTTGGCCTTTGAACATGCACTAAACATTCAGTCAAAGCAGCCAACGACAAAAACCACGGGGATATCCCCGCCTCTCTCATCCTACCATACACCTTAAAAGCCAAGTTGTACTCCTTATTCTTTGCCATTTTTGCAACAAGAAAATTGCAAATAGACTCGGAAGGTATTCGACCCGAATTAACCGCGTCGTTAAAAAGTTCAAAAGCATTAACATACTGAGGATTTGGCTTTTCACAAAGACCCTTCAACTCTGCATCCAATGCTTGTACATCCATTGTAGCATGTTCTGTAACTGCTTTTGCACAATAATATTTCACAAAACTCGCTTTTGGAGGGTTAAGAGCTAGTCGGAAACAATGCGAATAACCCTTTTTGCAAAGCCACTTTAACTTTTCATCCAAGTCTTGAACATGTGAACAACCTGCAGTAGCAGCTGTACCTCCAGCTGGTACTGTTGTATATAAGTTTTTCACGAATATTGCTTTCTGGGGGTTAAATGGTATTCCAAAACAATGAAAATTAACATTTTTATAGAGCCAACACTTGTCATCCAACTCTTGAACATTTTTTGAACAACCGGTACTAGTAGTAGTACCTCTAGCTTGTATTGTTGTACACAAATGGTCCCAAAAACTTGCTTTCTGGGGGTTAAAGGATGCTTGAAAAGAAACACAGAAGTTTGATGATTGCTTCCTAATCATAATTTTATAAACTATATATGCTTGGTAGGGATGGTCAATAAAGAAGGATATTTACGTCATTTCAGCTAGGTATTTGAGAGCATGAAGGTGAATACCTAGGTAATGACGAAGGTGGCGAACCGGAAAACTTGCGGCCGGCGGTCGATGTCGGAGAGGCGGCAACCGGAGAACGGGAACTTCTCAGTGATTCTATGAAAGGGAAGTTCGAGGTTCTATCAGAGATTTTTGCACGTGCTGCAAGTGGAAATGTTAAGTAGATAAATATGAAATTTGACCCCCAAACTTTGATAAATGATGTAACGTCAACCGAAATTTCCTATAATTATGGATGGTTACTATTTTATTTTAACTTGGTGTTCGATACCAGCACCAAGGCCGTGGCTAAGTCGTCACACCACGAAAAATCCACTACGGAAAAAACGTTTTGTACCAAAGAAAATCCATTTTCAATACTCGAATATAAGGCATCTAATTAAGAATAGACATATCTTATCTATTCAAGCACAACCTTTGATGATCTTATGCTTGATCGAATTGACCAACTTCGGTAACTAAATAGGTTAAATCGAAAAAGTTCAATATTTAAAAATCACTTCATATTGTACCCATTCATAAAGTCTTTTTTGCCAGAAGACTTGCACGAGGTGAGAAGGCCTTTTTTTATTTGGAAGACGGGCATTGCATTCGGTTCGAAAGGCATGATTTTCGGTATGTCTTCAGATAGGGACCCACTAGTCCCGTTAGCTTATGAATGGTTTTTCCAAATGGGAAACAGGCCGAGCCTTACGAGCGAGCATAATTTTTTAGAGAAAACATTCAAAAGGGAAAAGGTCCAAAATTATTCCTCTACTATTGTTTATTATTTACTTGTGCCACCCATTATACTTTTCGTCCATTCCCGTCCCTACCGTTAATGAAGTTTTAAAAACCCGTAACCCTAACGTTTTGACACTGTGGCAACTAACCCCATAAATTTTATCCATATCAACTGCCATGTCATCGACCCCACTAAATTAAAACCACGCAAACCCATTACATTCCCGTCTCCCACCCGTGAACCATGACCCATTTTTCCACTAAATAAATAAATTAAACCCGTCTAAATTGACAAAGAGTGTCATTTGGTCTGCATACGTTCAATAGAAACGAGAGGGGAAAGTGTGGAAGGTTCAAAAGAAAATCCTCTATTTTCAGTGTATAATGCTGTTTCCCCCAAAATCTAAACTTTTCTGCTAGGTTTATATGCTTGTTATTTAAAATGAAGCATTTTGTCTTAAGGTTCGCATTTCTTTTCTGTTAAAGTTAGGGTTTTTAGATTATGCTTCGCGGTTTAGGGATTTCACTGTTCTGTGCTCAGATATGTGATTTGTCGTTTAGGGTTTTACTTTGTCTGTGTTTTTGTCATTGTTGCGTTTGCATGTGACTTTCAACTTTATACCCTATTTATTTATCTGTTTCTGTTGGTCGGTTAAGGTATATTGGTGGGATTGATGATATTCGGTTTATTATTACTTTGTTTGAGAAGAACTTTCTCTTGTTTATGCTTTCAAGTATATGTGGACCTTTTATTTTTTAAAGAATGGTCGCATATGGTTGTTTTATAAACTGAAAAAGGATTTGAAGTATTTGTTAATAGCTGACTTGTTGTTATTTGGTCCCATGTTTCACATGTATTTACTTTGAAGATGGTTCTCATGTGGGTCTCTTACATATATATTTTGTGCTTATTTTATTGAGGCGAGACTCTAAGTTTGATACTTTATTATGTGATTCATTCCCCATATGCATGCTTGTGTCTATTTATTTATCATAATACCTCATTCAGTTTTGTTTTTTATTCATCTACCTCTGTACCTTTTCTTTATCCCCTCTTTTGTTTATTCAAGCTTTCCCTTACATGTTTATTCATTATTTTTGTACCTCTTGTCTTTGTTACTTCTTTATACATTTACTATGGTAGGCTGTAATAACTTTATTCATGGTTACTACGTAGCCTCTTATAGATGGTGTTAGTTGAGTTAGTTTTCATTATGGTGGGGAATGGACTAGTAAGCCACGTCTGATATGTAAAGAGAAGTATGTGCACATCAATAAAGCTTTTGACTCTGGCTTGCTCTGTTATGCTAATTTAGTTGACGAATATGATACCAAGTTGGGGTATATAGGGGTGCGGCAACTAATAGTAAAGGGTCCTGCTAGTAGATACTATGAAATAGATGGGGATGTTGGGATTAGGACTTTATTGGACTTTGTTAGTGAACAGTGTAATGTTATTAATTTGTTTGCCGTAGAAGAGTGTGAACCAACAATTGATGTAGCTAATATAGTCACTCACATTAAGTCACACATAGTACAAGTTGAAGTTGCTACTAATTGTTGTGACAATGATAGCGAGGAAAATGATTCTGATTCTCCTGAATTAAGTTCTGGTGGATTAGATCAATTCTTTTTAACAAAAAAATAAAGACATCAATGATAAGTTAACCGACTATAAAGATAGGTCAATGACATCTAAAGATATACCTGAAGCTAGGAAAATGATCAACATGTGTTCTCTTGCAAAGGGATATGACTTGCAACAAGTTAAAAATGACCCTACAAGACTTAGGTACATCTGTATTGGTGACTGCCCCTTTGTTTGTCATACATCTAAAGATTCTTCAGGGGGTGGGGTTAAATTCAAGACTTTAGAGCCTGAACACACATATGAACCTACATTTGAAAATCAAAGAGTTGCAAATACAATAGCTACTTACTTTTAAAAAGGCTTGCAACATAATCTCAAAATTAAGGCTGAAGAGATGAGGGTAAGCTCGAAAGCTACATTTAATGTAAATGTTAGTGAATCTAAGTTCAAAAAGGCAAAGAAAATAATTTTGGAGAAACTTGAAGGTAGTTTTTCAGATGAATATAATAAGCTTGTTGCATATGCCAATGAATTGAAACTTAGCAATCCTGGGAGTGGTGTAATAATTAACTTATCAAAAGATGCTCTTGAAGAAGGCAAGAGGAGGTTTTGAATGATGCATATTTATTTTCAAGCAATGAAGTCTGGGTTTAATAGTGGTTTGAGACCTTTCATTGGATTGGATGGAACATTTTTGAAAAGGAAAGCTAAAGGTCAGTTGTTGGCCAAGATTATGCCAATCATTTTTATCCATTGGCTAGGTCTATTGTTGATAAAGAAACAAAACTTACTTAGAAGTGGTTCTTAGGTTACCTACAGTTTTCACTAGACCTCAAAATGGGTGAAAGAATCACATTTATATCAGATATGCAGTTTTTTTGTACTATTATTTTCAGTTATTTTCTTAGTTTCTTTGTACTGTTATCTGCTGATATTTACTGATATTTGTAGATGTTGATTGACTCAATCCAAATTGTTCTTCCTGAGTCGCACTTCAGATTTTTTGTAAGACATATAGAAGCAAATTGGTGTAAGAGATGGGATTCTGGTGAGTTCAAAAAATTCCTTTGGTAGGCTGCATGGAGTACTTATGAAGAAGACTTCAAATATTAGATAAAGAGTACGAGTCAAGTAGATGACGATGGAAAGGAAGCTGTTGAGGATTTGTTAAAGTATCCACCAAAATGTTGGGGTAGGGCATCCTTTGATACTGTTTACAAGAACCAGTCCGTGGACAACAACTTGACCGAGTCATTCAATGCATAGATTTTGCAAGCAAGGCACAAGTCAATCATTAAGATGCCTGATGATATTAGAATCAAGGTGATGAACATGAAGCTGAGGTGATGACACAGAGAAATGAGTACAGTCCAAAAACCATGAAGTTGTACAAGCAATTCATGATGATTGCATTGCAGTGTCATGTTAATAGCAGTGCAAACAATGGATATGATGTGACTGAAAGTAGTGACAGACACATTGTGAATCTGAGGTTAAAGAGATGTACCTGCAGGGCATGGGATCTTTGTGTCATTTCATGTCCTCATGCTCTCTATGCATTATTGCACAAGAAAGTGAACCCTCTAAGTCAGATTCATTGGTACCTTACCAAAGAGGCTTATCTCCTAACTTATTCACATAAGTTAGAACTAGTAAGAGGAGAAACATTCTGGAAAATTGACCCTTCACAATACACGGTTTCACCTTCTTTGGTAAATATGGTTGGAGACCAAAGGTTAAGAGAACAAGAGAAAAAAATGAGAAAATTAATAGGCAAAGACGATGGTCTCGGTCAAAGAAATGGAGTGTAATAACATGTAACAAGGGTGGTGAACCTAGATACAATGCTAGAGGGTGTGAAAAGGTAATCAATACTATAACTTTTTATATCATTCTTTTTGTTTCAACATCTAATAAAAGCTTTCCTTCTTACTAACAACAATCTAAAGGAAAGCAGCTCATTTGAGGCAAGAAGAAGGAAAGCAGACAAAAAGGAAGAGAACTTTACTTGATGAAGCTACTGATGATGAACAACCCAGATGTCCCTCTCATGCAACAATACCACAAGAAGCCACAGATGAGGAAATTCCTTTGTCAACCAACTCAAACAAGTGCAACTTGTTGTTCATACCAAACCCTTCAGTGTAGAGGAAAGAACCAAGCTACAATGCCTTCCCAGACTTCGAATTCCCAGGCTTTGATACAGAGCCTGAAATAGCTATAAGGCCAAAAAGTATCTCTGAGGCAAAGACCAGGCTACAATTGAGGCAACTACAAAGTACAACAATTGGAACAAGGGCAATTAAATTTGTTGGTGATGTCAGTGGTGTGAGTGAGCCATCAAACCTTCCATTCTAACCAAAGACGTTGCAATAGAAGGGGAAAAGACCACCATTGGTAACCATACAAAGATTGGCCAAGTTGAAAGCAAAGAAGGGTAATGGAAAGAAGCAAACTTAATGCAATCCGGTGTTTTGGAATGTGGAGCTATTAAACTCTATTATGGTTGTATATTTTTGGTTGTTATGTAATTACTGTTAGCCAAGTAAACTTGTTATTTTTGGTTGCGTGACTGTTAGTTAGTGACCTGTTCACTCGGATGTCATGTTATCACTTGGTTGTGTAAGTTTTTAGGGTGATAATATGACATTTCCTTGTTTGGGGTTTAATGGAGTTTGACTGTTTAGTTAGGAAAACTTGGATGTCATGTTGTCACTTGGTTGTGTAATTTTTTGGGGTGATAATGTGACATCCCCTTATGATGAAGCAACTATTAGTTTATGAATTTAAGTGTTCGTTTCATTGTTATTCATTGTCCAACTATTAGGTTTATGAATGGTTTAAGTGCTCGTTTATGAATGGTTTAAGTGTTCGTTTATGAGTTATAGATGTTGTCCAACCCATTCATTGTTGTTATGACCCGGATTTCCCACCATCGGGAGTCGTGATGGCGCCTACTATTAGGAGTTAGGCAAGCCAATTAATTATTAACCTTTTAGGCAAATATTGACAATATTAAGGAAATTAGACATTTAACATAAAAGAGAAAGTTTTAAATATAAATAAACTGAAAAAAAGTGCGGAAATTCAATTACAACCTCTACCCAAGACTGGAGTCACTAACTCACGAACATCTATAGAATGCTAAACACAAGGTCTGAATAAAACACAATATCGTTTGTTCCGGTACAAGGATACAAATGAATTACAAAGATAGAAGAGACTCAGGGCCATGTGGACGTTAGCAAGGCTACCTCGAATGTCCCTGACTGAAAGCTCGCTCCCAGAATACTACTGCTACTCAAATGTTGCTCCAACACCTGGATCTGTGCAAAAAGATTCACAGAGTGTAGCATCAGCACAACCGACCCCATGTGTTGGTAAGTGCCTGGCCTAACCCCGGCGAAGTAGTGACGAGGCTAGACCAGAATACCAGATAAACATGTGCAGATATATATATAAAAGTACAACAAAATAATAGCGGAAAGTAAACAATTAAAACTGGGAGGGGAACATGTTTATGGGGTAGCAGATAAAACAGAATATTAGGAATAACAAAAGAAACTACATCAATTTCTTCTAACACATAATGCGGGAAAACAAACCACTTTCACTTGTTTCAATTTCCTCTCGTTGCAGGTGTGCAACACGATCCCATTTCCTCATATCACGTGGTAGGCGTACCACTCGATCCCATTTCATAATATCACGTGGTAGGCGTACCACTCGATCACATTTCATAATATCACGTGGTAGGCGTACCAATAGCTCCCGTTTCATAATATCACGTGGTAGGCATACCACTCGCTCCCGTTTCATAATATCACGTGGTAGGCGTACCACTCGCTCCCATTTCATAATATCACGTGGTAGGCGTCCCACTCGCTCCCATTTCATCGAGTCAACAGTTCTTCCAAATATAACTTACTCTAACAAACACAACAATTAATACGAATTCAAAAGACAGCAAGTACACAAAAACTATGATTCATTGAGGAAAACAAATAATGACAACTAGCAATTTTTTCACATACACATGTACCAATTATGGCATAAATTCAATAATAACAAGTAACACAGTAAAGAGAAATGTCACGTAAAGAATTACAGTAATAGTAGAATAAGATAATTAATGCACCTGAACTGATAACAATAAGAAACTATAACAAACAGCAATAAGTGCACGGCATCACCCTTCGTGCTTTTACACATTTCCTCACCCAAACAACAATTTCAAACAAGGGCAAGGGAGTAAACAAAATGGTAATAGAAATCCCGGCAAGGGAACACAATTAAACAATTAAATTCTGACAAGGGTACAACAATTAAGCAATAAAATTCCCGGCAATGGAGATACCAACAATTTAACAAAATATCTCAGTAAGGGAATTATTTAATACTTCTTTCTCTTTCTTTCATTTCTTACTTGTAATTCATTTTACCACTTGAGCTAATGCTCCAAAAGGTTCAATCATCTCATATACTTTCACAATTTTAATATAACTTGAGCCAACGCTCCTCAAATATTAAATATCGCAATTTATTTTACATGCTCTTCACAACATTTAGAAGTTATCATCTAAACATGGAAGATATAACGAAATCAGTATATTCTCAATATAAAGACTCACGGTCATGCTAGACACCAACGTATAGATACTCGTCACCATGCCTATACGTCGTACTCGACAAATAGCAAGTAGCAAATGAGACTAAACTCCTATTCCCTCAAGCTAAGGTTAGACCAAACACTTACCTCGAATGCTCCAAACTCAACTCAAGCCTCTAGTATAGCTTTACTCCTCGAATTCACCACCAAATTGCTCGAATCTAGTCACAAATTACTTGAATGTATCAACAAATGGTAATTGAATCAATTTGAATGCTTGAAAATGAATTTCCCAAAGTTTTGCTTAAAAATTCCCAAAATGCCTCAGGGCCCACGTGGTCAAAATCTGAGGTTCGAACCAAAACCCGATTACCCATTCTCCCACGAGTTCATATCTATGATTTGTTTTGAAATCAGACCTTAAATTGAGGTCCAACTCCCAAATTTGAAGAAAACCTAGGTTCTACCCAAAATTCCCATTTTCACCCATGAAAATCCTTGATTTTAAGATGAAAATATGATAAATGATGTAAATGATTGAAGGGATTAAGTAAAAATTGACTTACAAATGATTTGGGGAAGAACATTTTTCTTGAAAAATCGCCTATGGAGTGTTTGAGGTGAAAGAATGAAGAAATGAGGTGAAAATTCGTCTAAGTATGAAAAATTGCAAGCCTCAGATATGGGAAATGCGAACATAGGTTCGCAATTGCGAACCCAGCAGGTCTGGGAAATGCGAGACTTTTGTTCGCATTTGCAAACACAGGCCAGTTGGGGAAGCTTCCCATTTGCGAACTTCTTGGTCGCATTTGCGACCTCTGGCCAACAGGAGCACCTTCGCATTTGCGAAGAAGTTCCTCGCATTTGCGAGGAGGGTCAGACCTGGGATAACTTCGCAATTTCGAGAAGCCTTCGTATTTGTGAATATCGCATTTGCAAACCAGGCTTCGCAAATGCGAAGCCTGCAGGTCTGAAGCACCTGATTGAAAATCTGCAACTCCAAAGTTCAAAAATGCAACTCGACACTATCCAAAATTCACCCGAGCCCTCAGGGCTCCAAACCAAATATGCACACAACCTCAAAAACATCTTACGAACTTACTCGTGTGATCAAATCGCCAAAATAACATCATATACATAGAATCGAGCCTCAAATCACATGATTTCTTCCAACTTTTCATAAAAATACAAAATTTTCATTTTTGAGTTTGAAACATGTCAAATGACATCCGTTTTCAACCAAACTTTATAGAAAGAGCTTAAATCACATATAAGACTTGTACCAGGCGTCGGAACCAAAATACAAGCCCGATACTATAGTTTTCTGATCAAATTTCCTTAATTAATTTCAGAAAACAATTTTACACAAAATTTATTTCTCGGGCTTGGGATCTCGGAATTCTATTCGGGGCATACGCCCAAGTCCCGTATTTTTCTACGGACCCTCCGGGATCGTCAAATCATGGGTCCGGGTCCGTTTACCCAAAATATTGACCAAAGTCAATTTTAATCATATTAATATTAAAATTCATCAATTTTTACATAGAGTTCATATTTAAGCCTTCCAGCTACGCGCTCGAACTGCACACGCAAATTGAGGCAAGTAAAAATGAGGTTTTCAAGGCCTCAAAAGAGCGAAAAAGAGAGATGACCCTTTGGGTCGTCACAATTGTCCAAGATTTAGAAATCTGCAGGTTCATCACCATTAAAAACTGTCCAGATTTTGACAGAGACAATGCCTTCAACACATGCAATTTGTGTACTTTTGTAACTTTTATGTTCATCAGTCCATAACATCAACTAATAGTATAACAGGGTCATCACAGTTGGTGCCCATACACACATAAATATTGAATTACATTAACTAAGATTACATGCTCTAATGTAAACAGTTCAAATCAACATACATATAACACCTTCTCTCCCAATTTCAAACGAGAATAAAACTGAAAACAAAGTATATTCACTAAAAAAAATCACAACAATAGACATCAACAAGATTCACCAATATGCACTTCATCATCGACACCGCAACCAATCCAATAAAAATGCCTATGAAATCATAAGCATCATTGTAACGATCCGGTCGGTTGTTTTTAGAATTTATGTCCGGATCCCCCATTAACTGCTTTCCCTAAGTTGATTTCTGCTATTTTGCTTTGCCGGGACGTTCGGTATTAGGATTCGGAGTGTTTTGGGACACTTAGTCCCTAAATGAGAGTTTAAGAGTTAAAAAATGGCAGTATTTGGAATAGTGTGAAGATGACCTCAGAATGGAAATCTGATGGTTCCATTAGCTCCGTTAGGCGATTTCGGGGTTGGGAGCATGTTCGGAATATTATTTGGAGGTCCGTAGCTCATTTAGGCTTGAAATGACAAAATTTGAATTTTTGAAGTTTTCGGTCCGATAGTGAGTTTTTGATCTGAGGGTTGGATTTGAATCTCGAAAGTTGCTGTATCTCCGTCATGTCATTCGGGATGTGTGTGCAAAATTTTAGGTCATTCGGACGAGGTTTGGTTAGGTTTTTGATCGAAAGCGTATTAGAATTTGAAGTTCTTAGGCTTGAATCCTTGATTTAATCGGGTTTCCG